>JAYGXS010001101.1:0-16259 GCA_036362985.1 Ligula intestinalis
AGAGTCCATCGTGGTTTTCGCCATAATACCAAGGGTCCCACGAAGAGAAGGTTGCGGAGGTCAGGCGAACCTCATCGAGTGTCGGCGATGCGCCCATCGTGCACCCTTGCTGGTTTAACGAGTCTGCCTGCTAATTGACAGAAGAAATATAATCGGTAGTTTTCTAAACAAACATATTACTGAAAATTAGCAAGTAGTATGTTTTTATAATGTGATTATTCCACAATTTTCATTCGGCAATTGGCAGTTTATTTTCGGGGGCTCAGTGGCTATTTAATCTAACTTAATGGTGTCACAAACATGCCTACAGATGCGTCTGACTTAATCGTAAACGTGTGCTCAGATTGTTACATAATAATGTCCGCGGGCAGAACATTCCATGCCTGAATTGGGAAAAGTTTTACAAATCCGCATAGCCTCGGATCACAACTTTTGATGGACTCGAAGCTTGCAATTATTGTTATTCTTAACTAAAATATTACTGAAAATCAGTGAGTAGTATGTTTATATACATATATATATAATTTAAGTCTCACCAGGTCTATATTTAGTGAGCATTTCGGGTATGAAAATCTAAATTTCTGTTGAATGCATCCACAGATGGGGACATAATAATATCCTCAGGGAGAGCATTCCAAGCTTCAACTACTCTATTACCAAAGAAGAACTTGCGTGTGTCTAGTCTGGCCCCTGTTATGCGTAGTTTGTAGAGATGCCCTCTTAAGTTTGTCATTGTTGCTAACTCGAAGAAGTCGCCAGGTAGAAGGCAACAG
Source organism: Ligula intestinalis (assembly GCA_036362985.1). Classification (NCBI taxonomy): domain Eukaryota; kingdom Metazoa; phylum Platyhelminthes; class Cestoda; order Diphyllobothriidea; family Diphyllobothriidae; genus Ligula; species Ligula intestinalis. Next base: position 774 of record JAYGXS010001101.1, read on the forward strand.
TCCTGCCCGCGCATTATTCCAAATGCTTGTATCAGATCACCACGTAGCTGTCTGTAACTTAACGGAAATAGATCGAGATTTGCTAAACGTCTTTTGTAGGGTTAAAAGCTCTGACCGGTAACCAGTTTGGCCGCGCGCCTTTGGACCTTCTCGAGGGAATTTAGGTTTATCGCGGTCCAGGGTTTCCATGCTTGGATTGCGAACTCCAACTTCGGCCGCACAAATGTTCCAAAGACTTTAGCAAAGCAGTCTTTATCGAAGGCACATAAAGCCCTTTTGACAAGATATAGGACGGACATCGCAGACTCGGCTACTTTTGCGCAGTGCAGCGAGAGCTTGAGAGACGTAGAGATCCATACTCCCAAATCTTTCTGCGCGTCCACTTCTTGCAGTTGGATGCCATTTAGGCTGTAAACCATGGGGTTCTGAGAGCTGGGTCGGCCAACTCGCAGGATACTGCATTTGTTCTCGTTAAACGGCACAAGCCAGTCTTGAGACCAAGTTTGAAGACGGTTTAGGTTAAGCTGCGAATGTTCTTCGTCAGCTGAATTTCTGATGACGTTCCAAATCTTAATCTCAACGGCAAACATAGCCACATCGCAGTCCAGTTTACGGACGGAGTCATTGACGTATATACTGAACAGTATATGGCCAATGACAGAGCCTTGGGGGACACCGCTCTCGACTGCAACGTCTGCCGACTGCTGGTCACCAATATGGACAGTTTGAGAGCGGCCAAGTAAGAAGCTTTGAATCCACTTCAGCAGATTTCCTCGAACACCTATTTGGCTGAGTTTGTGCAGAAGTCGTTGATGTGGGACGCTATCAAAAGCCTTCTTGAAGTCGATGTAGATTACATGAAGCGGATTTCCTCCATCAACTGCCCGAGTCCAGCGTTCCAAACAATGGAGCAGGTTCGTCACGCAGGACCTGCCTCTGCGGAACCCATGTTGCTCTAAGAAATGCATCAGCTCTCGCTTTATTACTTTTCCCATAATCTTGCAACAGATCGAAATGAGGCTGATTGGTCTATAACTATTTGCAGTAACCTTTCTGCCACCTATATACAACGGTGTGACCCGTGTGGATTTACAATCGGCGGGTTAACAACCTGCGTTAAACGAGGTACTGAAAAGCATAGAAAGCGGTTTGGCTAGCTCCTCAGCAAGTTCTTTCAGTAATTTAGGCGGGATGTCATCGGGACCGGATGATTTCAAGTCATTTAGTGCCATTAACTCCTGAAGAAGATTGCTTCGGCGAAGGCCACATTTTTAATCTTTGGACTGTCATCTAAGCCATAGTTTGGAGGGATGAATCCGATTTCAGTCGATAAGTTCGATTTGAAAAATTGTGAAAATATTCAGCTTTTGCTCCATCGTCACTTGCCCTTAAGAAGGGGAACTGGGTCCCGGTTTCGTGTGGTCTTTCTTAAGTAGCCATAAAATAGCTTCGGATTTTTAACTGCCCGGTTTAGTAATTTCTTTTTCAAAGTGTTTGCGCGCTTTGAAGATAAGTCGCTTCGCGAGGTTCCTCTGCGTTTTGTATGCATTTAGGGATGCTGGATTTCTGTCTGCTCTATACTTTCTAAACAATCTCCCCTTTTTATTTATCTCTTTCTTCAGTGCTTGAGTCAGCCACTGAGGTTTGTTGTTTAGCTTCTTCCGTGAAATTGGACAGTGGTTTCTCAGGAGAGTATGCAATAACTCACTGAAACATCCCCAATCATCAGCTATATTGCTAGAAAAAACCAATTCCCAATGTATGTTGTTTATTTCGGCCTTCATTTGATCAAAGTCACCACGCCATATATTCCTTCTAACCTTGGTGGGTTGTTCGGGTACTGAAAACATAGAGTAGTCCAAATTTATTACGATTTGATCACTTTAACCTAGAGGAGGTAGAGATTGCACCTCGTCGATGCTGTCCAGCGATTTTGTAAGTATCAGGTCTAGGCAGTTTGATTGTTGCCCCTTACGCACCCTGGTGGGAAATAAAACGTGTTGACTGAGAGATGCATTAAGTGTCAGAGCTAGTAAACGCCAGTCGAATGCTTTCTCTGGGCCTCGTGCGTATGTTGAACCCCAATCGATAAGCGGGGCATTGAAGTCTCCCATAATCAGGACGTCGGGCCGAGCAGCTAATCTCTCTAACTCTTCTAGTAGACCAGTGTCAGCCTCATGATCATGTCTAGGCGGACGGTACACAGTCAGAACTTCGAGTTTAGACAAAATACTTTTCTGGGTAGATTATAACCGAATGGAAGTGTTTACTACTTGTGGGAGGCGTTCAAAATGGCCTCGAGTTACATCAACCACTCATCCAAGTAGTATCAAAACTTGATTTTAAAAAGATTTGCCTATTCAATGTAAATCTGGCCACTTTCACACTGTTAACTGACTCTATAGTTTCCTATAGGTTTGCCAGTATACCTTCGTACAGCTGGAGGAAGAAACGGCCGACTGGCAAGGCTCAAATAGTTTAGCAGTTTCGAATAACCACCACAAAAACGTCCAAGCATAGCCAGCAGCGACAACTTGTCCTACTGCTACTGCAATGGGACCTGTGCAGAAGAACGCCACAAATCTATCCCACACATAAATGCAATGCTAAACACGGAGATCGAGATTTACCATTAGTTGTTGACCTTACAAAAAATAAAAGGGTAAGTCAACAGAAAACAAAGGAGCGCACCTCCGTGGATAGCCGCAATATGGTTATTCAAGGTTGAACGCTGGGTAAAGGCTCTGCCACAAAATTCACACCCAAATTTACGCAGCTCTTAAACCAACATAAAGAGAATCAATGAATAAAAGACTAAAACTACACTGCCTTGCAGTTTTACTAATGACAGACATTTTTACATTAAATTATCGATTCAACAATGAGACATTTCCTGTCAAAGAGAAGTTTTGCCTTCCCCGACTTCTACTGCTAACGTTGACTTAATTCGGGCTGTAGATGAGGAACCCACTGATCTTACCAGCCCAGATGGCACGGGTTTATGAACCTCAAACCACCATGGTACACGGACATGTTTGATATGCGCTCAATGCCTTTTTCTGTGGAGTGCCAAATAAGTTACTTAGACAAGGTCAGTGGTTTCTTGATAATGTGGCCTTTGTGGCACCCATAGGCATAAAACAAGATTCGTCCGCCACGGAGCATGAACCTAAGCCCAGGCACCTAAACTTTCTCGTGCAGTTCGAAAGTCTTGGGTGGGGAGTGAAAACGAAGTGTGAAATTCAGCGAAAAGGATTCACGCGCATGATACAAAAAAATCAAATGGCAAGTCATCAAGAAAAAATGAACGAACCTTCGTCGATACTTTGAATGTGCTGTTTCATGGTTCAACTCCGAGTGAAAGCTTTTCCATAAACGTAACACACAATTTAACGCAGCTCTTAAACCAAAATAAAGGGGACACAGTAAATAGAGATGGAGACTATTTTCGCTGGGATTGTCTTGCCTTTACATTAATGACGGTAACGGTTGAATAAGTGAAATAATTTGCATTCCGAGATGATATGATGAAAGTAAAGATTTTCGGAAAATCGAGTTGTACTCGTGAATTTTCGAACAAGTATGACGTGTTCGTCGTCAGACTAGATGAAAAATGAGGGCTTGAAATGTCGCACTAGGGGTTTTAGGGGCAGAGGTTGCGACGAGGGGGGGGCGTTTGGGTGGGAGAGTTATTGTGAAGTGACTCCCGTGGCGATAGGTTGTGCTGGTGAGGGATGGGAGGTGTTAACATCCTATGTCCTCGAAATGGCAACCGACAATTACATTTCAAAAATAAACTTTACAATCTCAGACCTACACCACGTATGTAGCCCAATTCTGTGTATGGGATGACCAGGACTGTTGACTGGCACGACGTTAGCTTGTGACGAGGCACGTAACTAAGCTTCTTGAAATATACGCACAATACCGAATGCGATAAATAGGTCGGCTGGCGGCCATGACAACAAACTTATGATGAAAATGCAAATGGCAAGTCATCAGGAAAATAAGGAACGCATCTCCGTGGATAGCCGCAATGTGGTCTTTCAAGGTTGAGCTCCGGGCAAAGGCTTTTCCAAAAAATTCGCACGCAAACTTATGCAACCCTACAACCAAAATGAAGGGGCTCAATTAATGAAAGAATGAAACTTCTGCCTTGCATTTTCATCAATGACATAACTGGCTTATACTAGCAGTTGACAATGTCCTGCCAAAAGAAATAAACCTTCCCTGCCCAGACCTACGCTACAGATATAGCCAAATTCTAAAACCAAAAAAGTCACCACAGTTGACTGACTTCGTCTCAAGCCGACGGGTAACTGTATATTAAAAAACGGCAGCAGTGAGCAATTCGACTTGCGGCAAGCGAAAACAAAAGCACATAACCCTGTATATCACCGAAAAGAAGATCTTAGGAATCCGATGCGGTGCAGAGGTATTCAGTGGCAGTGGGTCCTACGCTAGACAGTTTTACTTGCAGTCTGTGTTTGACAGAGCGCAATTCATACAGCTGGGGTGAACCAGCAGGACGCAGGACAAAGCTGTTGCAGCTTCATGAGAAAACGACATACAGACAAACAAATGCCTCGTAGTTGCTGCATCAGTTTGTGTGATAAGCGATACTTCTCAATATAGCGCTCGTGGTGTTCAGAAGAAGGAAGAACGTTGACCGGGAGAGGTTTATTAGATGTCTGACGTTTCGAGTGGTTCTGTCGTCCACCCATACCCAGAGCCTGCACATTCAGGCACATTGTGTTTTTGATGTGCGTAGCCTGCCAATAAAGACTAAGCCGCAGGATATAGCTCGCACCTCACTGATACTTGCGTTGCCACAGCTGCGCTTCCTTTGGACTGTCCGTAGAGCTGCATCTGCCCCCTGCCACCATTCCCTGTTTCACTGCCGCACACTTCGATCGCAGGGAGCGTTGGTGGCTCCGATTATTTCACGCTATGACCGTCCTCTGTTAAGAAGCCTCTGAAAACAGATATGGGGTATGCAAATCAATATGCCGGTTTACTGAACAGTCGGAAAGCGCATGTGGTATCGAAAAAATAGGCAGATACTGAGATAGAGAAATGGATACAGTAGATACATCATTATAAACTACTTAATATGCAAGTCATCCTTCCTGGGTCATCCCTGCTCTCAGGCACATTGTGGATTAGGTAGGTCAAGACGGCCAACCTGTGAAGGGCGCATTACAACAGGTGTCAACGTCTAGCTTAAAAAAGTATTTTGCTGCGCACAACTGCCTACAAGACGCATGAACCACTGATCGCGTGTGTTAGTGTCAAGTGGAAAGGCTGAGTGCTTGTAACCTGCATTACACGAAGGCCTCGCATTACTTCGCCAATTAGTATCACAAGTTCGTTTCAAAAATACAAAAGAAACGTAAAATAGCGGTCGAAAGATGCTTGAAGCAACTTCATTTCAGAGTTAAAAGCGCAAGCCCTTGGGAGGACAGAACGCACCTTTGTGGATAATTTCAATGTGCCTATTCACAGCGAGGTACCTTGAAAAGACTCTGCCACAAATATTACGTTCATGGGTTCACGGATCTACAAGAAAATAAAGTGCTCACATTGTGTGTTTGCGTATACAGGTTAATAAACCTCAAACTCAAATAATGTGTGCGGAAAAAGTTTAGGTTCAATAAGTTATTCAGCGTGTTGTTTCCATTTAGACTGTCCAGCAGCTGGATAATAGAGAAAGGCATCACTAAATTAGAGGATTTGTGACAGGGGTGCACTAAACCCAAACTCTGCTGTTTTTGATGCTGAAGAACAACGTCGAATTGCGTTTAAAATTTGGACCTAGTCGCAGGTCCCTTCTGCTAAAATGGTTTTCTCGGGGTGAATTTTATGGCAGAATATAAGGTCTAGGAGGAAACCAAAAGACACAGGATGCTTCAGAGAGTATTCTTGAGGCAAAATGCAAATCTGTTTAAGTGACACTAGAGGGCAGCGGTTGTGAACATTTGCTGCGTCGAAAATCCTTGCATGACCTCGGGTCACGTGACATACTGTGCCTTTTTCTCTGTCGTTGTCCTTTCTAAAAGTTGCTTCTAAACGTGTGTTGGCACCGAATAAGGCCAAGAAGGCGTTGGCTGTTGGCGGCGTTACTCATTAACGTTTTTTAAGTGGCACTTAACTCTCACTGGTAGCTTCCTGAAGCTAGACTCTCGCAGTCGGTCACGTCTCAGTAACTGCATCAACCAGCAAGTTAAACCATATGAGTATCTGTCACCACAACAAAAAATACCTACGAGGAGACCGATATGCAATCCCGGAGTCTATCCAAGCGAAATGTAAGATACTAATCCGCCTAACACGGCCGTGACGGATAATGGAGTACAGCAGCCGCCTGAAATGCTTATTCCGTGCTGTCGAAGCGGAAGGTAGAGATTTTCTACAACTCACTGGCGCATTACATTAACTGCTAGCAGGCACTGACTCGCAGATGCAAAGCTGCGTGGAGAATTGATGGTGCCCACAGAGACGCACAGCTCAATCAACCAACCTAAGGAGCGTTGGCTACCCAAGCCGCTAACAGGATAGCTGTTGTGATGAAAATGATGCGGTCATCAGTAATCTGCCTGCAGAGGAGAAGCACCTGCAACACATCTACGTTGACCGCCCCATCGACATACACAGAGCAGGCAGTGGCAGCGACAGTAGAAACAAGTACACCTGCGGGAAAGCCAGTGTGGTTTTCATTGTCATCAAAGGATCACCGACATGATCTTCGCCGCGCAACAGCTATAGGAGAAATGGCAGCAGATACGAACCTACCTCTAAATTATCTTCGTGTAGCTGACAAAAGCCTTGGACACGGTGAATTGCAACAGAACATGAAAAGTCTTTCAAAAATAAGGCTCTTTTGACCGCTTCACGTATATGTTACGGCAGCTCCACAACAGCTCCCTTACTCTCTCCACTTCCTCCAACGTAAGACCTTTCTGTCACCTCCTTTATTAGCAAAAACAAACCCTTCATCAGCAATGAGGACTCGAGCCAAATCTACGCCTTTTGTGATCGTGTTAACACCTCGCGCATCGGCCTTGTCGGTCACTCGCAAATTCATCATGCAGATTTGTGGACCAGTGACTGAGACCTCGACGTGAAGTCGTCGCACACTCGTTCACTGTCCACACCACATAGGTATATTAGTTCACATGTGCGAAATGCCGCCAGTTAAACCATATAATCATATCATTACCCAACAGCCCGTTTGCGTCCAGTTTAGCTTTTAACTCTTCCAAGTGACGCTTCACTAGAGTACGCTACAAACCTTGCATGTGTTGTATGTTTAGAGACTGGTCTGTGGACTTGGAGTCAGGCAGTGCTGACCAACGAGGTGCTCACACTGTATCATGACCAACAGCATTCGTAAGAAAACCAGAAATCGATAAGGAGCCAGTCATACGTTAATGACATTGCAGGCTAATACAAAACACAGTGAGGGTGGCAGATAAAGGAGGAAGGAGGCAAAAAGGCAAGACCGGCTAAGCCTGGTAGGTTAGGTAGAGTTTCAGTGCTAACCGGTGTTGGCACCGGGCTAAATGGGGGAGGGAGAGAGCGCAGTAGAGAGTGCGCGATTCAACTATCATGTGAACTTAATACAGGCGAACGCCATCGTCCTTGCACCATCCTGTTGTTGATTTAAAGGTCTACGTAAGTGAAACCGATGGTCGAGCATTAACCATACATCTCCCGGTCTCAGTCTAATTTTGACAAGGATTTGCTTGAGTGTAACGGAGAAAACACATGGAAGAGAACACGAGAAAAAAATTCTGACTTAGGTGAGAGATGCCGGTATTATGTGTTGATAAGAGGATGCGCAGTGGAGGCGTGAATTGATGGTGAGACTGATTGGTGATGTCAGCAGAGCCGTAGTGATTTGCCACAGATTTTTGTGTAGCTGCCTGTGGCCAAGTAGGCTCATGGGGTCAGTGAAGGTAGTGGAGGCGGATTTGTAAATTGTACGTCGGGAAACTAGGCACTAGTTTACCACGTCTCCGCTCGCTGGATTGGAAGGCGACCGACTAGGCTGACACTTAAAGGGAGAGTGTGGTGACATGGTTAACAGGATAGGTCAGGAAGTGCTAAGTGCGTAGTGGTGGTGTTGTTATTCCCGGTGATAATGGTCACAAAAAACGCACATTTGTAGCAATGCACCGAAATATACTTTTTATCTCGACAACCACAAATGTAAGCACTAAAAATAGTCACTTTCACGACGACTTTCGCCTTCCGATTTGTCAGTGCATTTCGTGCAGGAAGGGTTTTTTGAAGTATTCGGTGGTATGACTTCACTTGTGGTAAGCATATCGATGGAGAAAGACAAACTATTTGTCGTTCTTTGTTGGTCGGTTGGCAGAGTAGATGCAGCTGAGGGTGGAAGTAACGGGGGCCTGCTTTCACATGACAAAGTTGACGATGATTGACACGGTGGTGGTTGCCATTCATCACCACTCCTTACACAACCACTTTCACTGAAGTTCGATTCATGCTGGGGAATGAGTCGACTACCCTGTAGAAAAAAACTTGGCTAGAACCAATCACACCGTACAAGTCAATTTCGCCGATCTGACATATAAGCTTAAAGCCAATTTAAACAAATCACACAGACTGTTATTATTACCTTATATGACCTCAGCACGCATTCTTCTTCCTTGATAATTGCTTCTTCCTGCCGAAAGGTAAGTACGCAAAAAGCAAATTCATAGAAAATCGGTATAAAATCTTGCTGCATTGCTGATATTTAAAATATAAAATCTGAAATTTAATCAGTTGACCCTATTATGCCTTATTAGACACTGCGTGCGCATTGCGCTATTTGAAGACTGTATAAACAGCAAAATTTAATGGATCCATAAATTTCGAGAGGGCTCTTCAGTTGCCACCCCTCATTGCATAACGGGAATGAACGTTAGAGGAAATACACAACTGAATTCATACAGAAAAATCGATAAAAACCGGCAAGGTCACTGTACATGCAATGAGGGGTGGCAACTGAAGAGCCCTCTCGACATTTATGGATCCATTAAATTTTTCTGTTCATACAGTCTTCAAATTTTCACCAGGGAAAAGCAGCTTTACATTGCGCTATTATGTCTCATGCATGGGATGGAATGCTGGACAGGATTTCGCTGCTACTTATTGACTAATTTTGCCTTATATTTGCTGGTAATTTTATTCCTATAACGAACAAGTTTCAGGAAAATCAGAGAGAACACAAAGACACCAACTTAAGAAGTATTATGACAAAGAATACCGTGAACTTTTGGAAGCCGTTAGAAAAGACGCGCAGCGGGAGTTGGTGCAAGCAGCAAAGTATGTAGGCACCCTTTTCCCTCAACAGAGAACACACGTACGTCCTCCCTGGTAAACGCGGATCTCCTTCACAAGAAAGGTTATCGAAGTTCAAACTTTAAGTAATTATACTGGTTACGTCTCTCGTTACCTATTTGTTGATATCAACACAATGATAAGTGGTTAAAAGACATCCTGTACACATCTTTTAAACCAAATTAAAAAAGCCTTTTAAAAGTAAATTCCTTAACAATATACTTCAAAACATACCTAAGAGAATAAAACGTAGTAAAGGGGTCGTCCCTTAAGGAAAGGGATCCATTGTGATGTGATAGATATGTATACATATGTATACATATCTATTGGTAGTATACTACCAATATGCACTAAACTTAATTTTCTACTGGCAGCAAATAATAATATTGTTTACTGCTAGTAGGACATTGGTGGATAGTGCAGAAAAATGCATATTAGTGGCATTGTAGCAAACGTTATTAATTTTTGTTACTATGGTAGCAAATTAGGTTCAAAGCATATTAGTGGTAGAGTAAAACTTCAAAACGATGAGACGGCAATCGCCTAGAATACATGCTGGGAAAAGTGCTGTCACGGCAGCGGCAGCTCGAGGCGCTGATTCGTCAGCAGCCGAATGCCCTGATGTCGGTTGATTCTACCGTCATTCAGAATCCCGTCAAAAAACCGCTCCGGACAGCTTCCGACTTCCGGAAACTAAATGCCCAGTTAACGGATGATAAATTCCGTAAACACTTAGAAAGCAGCACATTTGGTTAAATTTACTTTCCTTAGATTACCTATCTGAATGGACTGGGCGGAAGTAAGCTTGATGATTTCGTCAAGCGGATTTTCGCCGCAGTTTTTGATAATGAAATCAGTTTACACCTTAACTTTAAGAGCAAAAAGTGTAAACTGTCTCTAGAATAATCTGCATTTTACAATTTTATCATGGGTAAGTCTCCTAATATCATCGCCACAGTTTATACTTAGACCTCTTCGGCGCCTGGAATAGCGAGAGGAAACATAAGGTGTCGGAACTAGAGGACGCCGTCAAGCGGCGTCTGAAAGTGATTTTTGACACCGAAAATCAGCGCCAGGCACGCCTTAAAAAGCACTCTGCGCCAAATGGTAAGTCTACGTATACATACTTAGCGTTCACATAACTTCTAGAAATAACGGCTGGCCCTACGGGGGAAGTCGAAGACCAAACGGGACAATAATATACAGACGCCAAAATTGAGGCCAAGAGTCCATGTACATTTTTATTTTTATAATATTTTAATAAACGTTTCTAATAATATTACTAAACGTCTTCCGACTTGTGATTATAACAAACGAAGGGGGTTTAAACGTAATAAATGGGTCGTTCTGCCACGAAAGAGGACCCACGGCAAAGCGAAAGCCACCATTATGGCCGATCGCTATATATCTCTATAAACAGACATTACATAGATATCTCTAAAGGGTCCAAAATAGATCTCGACTAGATATTAGAATCTCGATGCATAGAGATTCCTTAGACCCTCCATAGACGTAGATTGCTACTAGGGAACTGTTAAACTGAAAAAGGCCTGCCTGTTTTATTCCAACAAGGAGCAATGAGTGAACTGCTTTCGACATATTGATAACATTAAAATAGCAAAATGGCCTTCTACGAAGGCTTCTAGTCGCGGGAGACGTTAGGATATACCGGGCGTTCTATTGGTTGTTTCGCAGTGGAAATGGTATGCAATTGTAATGGGCCAATCCAAACCACTGGGTCGATGATTGTTTGAACGTTTCAAGGTCATGTTTTTGGTTTCACTTTTCAGAGTTTGCTGAGTCAGATCTCGGATCCGTGAATTGACCTATCTCAATTGACGTACCAGATCGCTCCCGCACTCACTTGTGTCCTTGCTGCGCTCCTATCGTCCTGTGTGGATGAACATTCCCATTCCGGTTTAATAGTTCCAACCAGTGTTTGTTTTGTACCATTCGAGACTACTATCTTCGGATATTTTTCACAATCGTTTTGTTATACTAGATTTCCATATATTTTGTCGATATTGTTCTACATTATTTAACCCCATATAAACACCTTAACCTTCTCGCCTCTAACTTTGTGTGACACTGTGCCTGTTGATAAGAAGAGGTTGTCTGAGTTTCTCTCTGTGGTTAACCGAATTTTAGAAGAGATCTCCGTGTTATCTGCTGAGAGTCGTTGTCCACCTTCGTTATCAAATCACGCACCAGACCCATCAAGGCCACGAGTAGTACAGAATACTACATTGTCACCAAACGTCTTATCAAGTGTTGCCCCCACCCCATCTAGCGTGTTCCCACCTTTCCCACCAGCATCCCATCCCCTCCCACCTCCCACCCTGACCCGTTTTTCGCCCCGTCTGCCTTCCAACCCGGTCAGGACATTGACGTTTGGCTAGCCAAACTCGACCTCTTCCTGGCTGACATCTCCTGTTCAGAACATACTCGTTATTTCCTTGCCCTTCTTTCCCCTGAAGCTCTTGCTCCTGCCCTCAAGAATGGCATTACGGTTAAAACTGATTTTGCTGATGCCTGCAAATGTTAAGCTTCTATTTTCGTCAAACAGTTCGCCGCTTCCGCCGCTGGCGATCAGTTTTATCACCTCAGGCAGGGCCCCCAACAGTCGGCAGAGGATTTCGCCCACGAGCTTGAGCGTTTGGCCTCCCTGGCCTACGCATCCACATCGCCCGATGAGCGCGACGAAATTATACTCGACCGCTTCATCGTCGGTTTGAATGACCACACCCTCAAGCACCATTTGGCTATCAGTCGCCTGAAGGATCTTCGTTCTGCTCTTGTTCAATGTGATCGTTTTAACCAAGTTATCGGTCAGGATTTGTGTCCACCTGTTACCCCCACTTACCCTCGCACGCCGGTTCCTTCGGCATAACCGCCGTTCTCCAAACCACCTATTTATACCCAAAACAACCGCTGTCGACCACTCCCTGTCCGCTTCCCCAATTACCATCCTAAGAGTGAGTACTGCGACGCCTTCGGCCCTCGTGCTCGCCACTGCGGCCAAAAGCCCCCATGTAAGTCACTTCCTTTACTCTTTTTTTCGCTATTGACGTTCTTGACCAACTGCGTTAACTATAGATATTTTTTTGTCTGGCATTTGTATCCGAGCTTTTGCTGATACAGGGGCTTATGTTTCCCTAACTTCGTTGTCTAGGCTCCCCCACTACGTTCGCAATCTCGTTCACCTCGTTCCAGTTACTCATAACTTAAGGGCCACTAACGGTTCAGCGGATTGGAAGTGGGCAAACGTCAGTGCGATCTATAAGGGAGGTTCGCGACTTGATTCGCAAATTACAGTCCTGTCAGTCTAACTTGCATCGCGTGCAAAGTAATGGAGCGCATTATCAAGGAGCATTCAATGTATATTCAAACGATATTCGCAAAAGCCACAGTTTAACCGAATTTAGAAGAAAGACCAAGCAGTTCTTATCAAATGACATGACGCATATATTTCTGAACAAAATAGGACACTTTGCTAACCAGTTCTTTGACATCCAATTCGGACTAAAAGGGATCTAACGGTCCTGGAGAGTTCTCGAACATTTTGGAGAAAACTGGCCAATGCTGGAAGCTTTCCAGTCGACGGTTTCCAACGCTGATAAAATCAAAGCTTAAGCAAAATTGTGCCTTGCCTCCTTTACCAATCCTTAAAAATAAAAAACAAAAACTAAGAACAATTTATCTATTCCAATATTCATCGACTAATATCTAAATGTTTATAAAAAAATCATTAATTTTCTCTTCAACTATACTAAAATATATATTGTTTCCTCTTATAATATATCAGAAGTATAAATACTAATGATGTAAATCTCAATCTCACTTAGATATTCGACAAACGAAAGGCCAAGTGTCTTTTGCCGATGCACTTAAATGACGATGGTGCTTCGCAGCTGCCTCGACCCACCTCAGACATCGGCAACGTCCCATCTAATTAGCAAACTTGTGCCAATGGAAAACGATTGTAATCTCCGTATCGAGCAGACCCATGCATATGGTAGATGCGATGTCCTCAGCTGATTTTTTCGCCTTCAAACTGACCGCGGCTAAGTATACCTCAGTTAAAGGACATGACAGTTTTTCCAGACCCAAAGTATTCTTGCTATAAAACCGTAACACCTACAATTTATAGCTATTTTATTTCATTTTTTTCTAGCTTTGTTCTTTAGAAGTCAGGTTTTTTCACTTATAACAAACTCCTTATTTCGCACACTATTGATTAGCAAAAGACCAAAACAAGTACAATAGTCACTGCGAAAGAAGGGGTTTGGGTTAGGTTTTTTCCTGCCTTCCGGGGTTTTTGACGGCGCCAAAGATGTTCTTTACAAATAAACCTTATTATCTCCTCGAAAGCAACAAAATACTATGTGATGGACAGCACGGCTTTCGCCCAGGACGCTCTTGCCTCACGAGTGCTCTTTACTCACAGGAGAAGTGGACAAAGGCCGCTGATAAAGGCTATCCAATTGATGTTATATTCTTCGACTTCAAAAAGGCCTTCGATAGTGTACCACACAGGCTTCTTCTGCAGAAGATTTGGGACGTGGGAATCCAAGGAAAAATGTATAAATGGATCAGTAGTTTCTTGTCCCTCAGAGAACAGAGGGTCATTGTCGGAAACTCAACCTCAGAATGGATAATGGTCGAGAGTAATATACCACAAGGCTCAGTTTTGGGTCCGCTGCTAAACCTGATTTATGTAAACCACTGTCTCAATGAGCTTGATTGCGCAGCTGTCATGTTTGCGGATTACATAAAAATATGGGCTGAAATTAGGTGCGCCGACGACGCAAAGAGACTACAGTCGAACATCGATAAACTGGTTATCTGGTCGTCCACGTGGCTTCTTAACTTTAATGTTTCCAAGCGTCTTGTTCTACTTATAAGCCCGGGATGAAAAGTGCCACCGAAAAACAGTTATTTTATCAATGGTACCACATTAAACGAGGTTGAGACACACAAAGATCTGGGTATATGGACAACCGCGAACTTGATGCAAACAGAGCACTGTAAAACGTCCGTCTAGAAGGCAACTAGTACCCTGCATTGGATCAGACGAGCGTTCAAAATCTTTCCACCTGAACTCTTCGGAAAAATATTTGGCACCTTTGTGAGATCACATCTTGAATACGGAATGCCAGTTTGGACACCGTGGTTGAAGAAAGATGTGGAGCTTCTTGAACAAGTGCAACGCAGGGCGACAAAGTTGGTCGACGGTCTCAGGGACTTACCATATCAGGAGAGATTGATAAAACTTAACCTTTTTCTTTTGTCTTACAGGAACGTTCAGTGCAGCCTGCTCTGGACATTCCGGATAATCCGGGGCCACATTTCCTCTCTAAAATTGGAAGATTTCTTCCAATTAGCCACCACTACTCACCTGCGTAGCCATCCTTACAAGGTCACAAACGAACGCACCCGATTAGATCTCCGAAAATATTTCTTCAGTCAACGCGTGGTCCGGCCTTGGAACTTGCTACGAAGCGAGACGGTTTCCGTTGACACAATTGCGGAATTTAAAAGAAGACTTGATGTGATTTTATTTGACAAAAGGCGGCTTTTACAACACGATTTCCTACTGCCAGCACTGTGAACAATTTTTCTGGCTTTAGATCGTTTCCAGTCTTTTCCGTGAAAATTCACTCGAAATTCTGTTATGATATCATGTGTGCTCCCCCCGAGTGCACATTAACTTTAAGAATAGCCTTGTTTGCGTTATATAAATAGGGTCCTCAAGGGCATTTCTTGCCTGTTACCCTTTAAATATACATACGCATCTATATACACATATCATGCTCCCGTACCCTTGATTTTACTATTGATCATGCGCGTGTTACTCACACATTTCTCATTGCCCCGGATTAATCTTGGACTTTTTTCCTTGGTCTCAATTTTCTCCCGGACCACGACTGCATGATTCACGTCCGTGAGCGCTTAGTTATTCTTGGCCTCACATCTGTTAAGACTTCCCCACCTGACCCCGATGCTGATCTCCACCTCTTTACAACTCTGTCATGTCGGCCACCGCACTTAAACCCATCGATTTACATAAAGTTTTACCCCCCTCCCTCGTCAATCACTGAATCTGCTTATTCACAGCTAAAGGACATCTTCACC
>JAYGXS010001102.1:0-16253 GCA_036362985.1 Ligula intestinalis
AACACAAAGCCCATGCTCTACCAGTTGAGCTACAAACGCCACGCCTTGTGCCGTTGCTTTAATCACACTTGGATCGATTGTACCCACCCAACTTTACCGCTCATATGGAATCCACCAATATGGAACAGCAAGCTGACTGCCCAAGCAGGATTGCCTCAGCAGTCATTCAGGGCATTGGCTCTGGCGGTGAAAAGTGGACACCTAGGAGTCGAAAACACATCCTTAGTGGTTTGTTGCGGGTCACTATGAGAGAGAACGTTCCAGGACCGCGAAACCCAGGACGATAAAGTGCGGTGGATGCGGTGATTGAAGCGTCTGTTGCAGTTCGCATAGAAACAAAGGAGGCAATGTAAATATATTCGCCTATTCGTTCCAAACAATACCATTTTTTTCCCAAAACCGCATCTGTTGAAATCAAATCGGATCTGTTGAAACCAAAACCGGATTTGTTGTAAAGAAAACCGGATTTGTTGAAATAAAAACCGGATTATAACATTTAGTATAGCAGAACTATTTCCTCTATTTATTTAACCTTGTTAGTTAAAAAAAACAATATTTTCGAAATATTTTGAATACATAGCGTATAATATTTAATCAGATTATTCTCGATGGACATCAGATAGTGAGAAACATTGTCCAAAGAATGTCTCCGGATGTTAAAAATAACGTTTCAAGTTATTTTCACTGACAAGTTGAGCAGCATTCTTCATTCTTTCAAGTAGATTTTACCTTCCTTGAATTGGAGCATTGCTTCTCACATTAGATTTAATAAGCGAAACGACCTCCTTGCAGGGGTTCAGGAAAATAGAATACCTTGGTAAGAACT
Source organism: Ligula intestinalis (assembly GCA_036362985.1). Classification (NCBI taxonomy): domain Eukaryota; kingdom Metazoa; phylum Platyhelminthes; class Cestoda; order Diphyllobothriidea; family Diphyllobothriidae; genus Ligula; species Ligula intestinalis. The sequence goes on from JAYGXS010001102.1 coordinate 827, forward strand.
GTATCTCGTATGGAAACGTGTCGGAGAATTCTTGAATGGAATGATAACATAGGTATAAGCATGATCCCCGCCGTTAACGCAGTTAACGTCCATAGCTGCGAAGGCCTACTTGGTAGCGTAGATGGAAATGTATTCCAAATTTTTTTTGGCAGCCCTTCCAGATATTCTGCACGACGAGGAATATATCAATGTTATGGACAACGTTCGTTTCCACCATTCCCTTAACTGCGTAGCTGTCTGTAATCGAGGCAAATAAGTCAAAATTGGGCAACTGTGTCTCATAAGACAGGTATATAGGAGTTAAGGCTAAGACGAGTAACCCTAACAGCTACAATCTTCGAGGCCCGGTTCCTTAGGATATGGGAGAAGTCTTGGGAAGGCAGAGTAGACGGAACAGTGTATTGTTTATAGAAGAGTTAGGGGGAAAGTTACCGATAGATCTTGAAGGGCGGCCAACCTTGAGGCCAGTGGGAGAGAGCGGCGTCGCCGCAACCGCAACGCGCGGAGGCGGAATTCCAAGTGTCTCCGGCCCCAGCCACCAACTTGAGGTTTTGTGTGAGTGAGCCTGTGATTGGTTGCATTGCGCGAGATTAAGCCGTGTGTGTAAGTAGATGGCCCTGGTCCTTGGGCGATAGACAGGCCAGGCGTTGGCCATCACGTTAACCGCAGCGTTGGTGCGATGAGTTAACGGTGGCGTTAAGGTCCACTACAGGTACCCTTGTCCTCGTACTAAATTGGTTGCCCGTCGTTCAGCAGTTTACAGGGTTTTACGGTCTTTGACGGCCCACGGTTTCCGGGCTGGAGGGCAAATTCTTATTGGAGTCGCACTAACATATGAAAAGCTTACCAAAGCATTCTTCATCAAATTAAGGAAAGACCCGCTCGAAGAGGTAGAAGGTGGGCATTGCGGATTTGGCCACCTTCAAGCAGTGGAGTTATGGTTTGTCGTCCAGATCCCTCTGAGCCTCTACTTCTGGCAACGGTGTCCGGTTTACGTAGTACATCCTCCGGTTGCAGTGTTGATTCTGCTGTAACGCGTTATGTTGCATTTAGCCATATTGAATAACAGGAGTCCTTGGTGCGATCATTGCTCGTGTCGATGAAAATTCCACCGTAGATTAAATTCACAATCTTCGTTGCGGATGACCTTCCAACGTTTTAAGTTTTCAGCAAACATTGCCATTTCACAGTCTTATCCACTTATACAGTAATCGATATACACGAGGAAGAGGATACCGCTAGAAGCGGAACTCAGGAGAACCCCACTCTCAACCGCCACCTCCACCGACCGGTGATCATTAAGACGTAGAGTCTGAGACCAACCAGTCAAGGCGTTTTCAATTCACTGTAAAAGGTTGCCCCTAAACCTTATACGGCTGAGCTTGTATCAAACACGCTGACGAGGTTCAGTGTCTAATGTATTCCTGAAGTCTATTTAGACTGCGTACACCATATTTCCTTCGGGTCCATGGTTCTGGACAATGAAGCAAATTGGTCAATCGGGACCTTCCTCTACGGCATCCGTTCCGCTTGTCAGCCAGAGTTCGATGGCACTCCAAAATCTGCATCAGCTGGCGTTTGACTATTCGCTCCATTAGCTTGGAACATATTGAAGTGAGACTGACGGGCCTGTAGTCGTTTGCCGACGTCCAACTACCACTTTTATTGATGGGTGAAATGCATGCTGTCTTCCAGTCTGGTGACAACTGGCCTGTAATAAGAGGGGCTGGGAAGAGTAAGTACAGGGCTTTCGCCAACTTTAAGGCCAGAGTTTTTAACAGTTTTACAGGTATTCCACCCGGACGCAACGACATCTTCTCTTAAACTTTTAGAATTTCTTGCAGAACAGTAAATTTCGCGAAGGCAGTTGAGTCAGTGGTCAGAATCTAATTCACACTGAAGTTCACGGCGGCTAGCTCGGCCTCCCTCGTCAAAGCCGACTGAATGGGACAGATATTCAGCTCTTTCGTTGTTCTCGCAAAATTCTACACCGTCATCCGTTTTAAACAAAAAGATGAGGTCCCTATTTTGAGTGCATCACTAATGTAGTTGTAGGGCAGCCTAGGTTACCTATTGCACGTTTTTTCGGTCTCACAGGAAGCTTTGGCAGATTTTGTGTATGGACCTTTTTAGCGTATTTCTCTCCGTCTTGTACACGGGGGTCTTATCTTTAAGATTGGTTTGCCACATTCTTCGCTTGCGGTGTGGTCGTTAGCCACCGGGACCTGCTTATGGCTTTATTTTACGAAATAGGACAGAATCCGGTGAGTAGTGGTTTTCATTTGAGCAGAGTCTCCGCGCCATATCTTGCAACTGATTAGCGTGCTTCGATCATGTACAGAGAAGAGTGGATATGTAGTGGCCTTTTGTAGCCACTTGGAACCCAAGACCAGCCGCTGACGCATGAGGCCCTTAGCCTGCCTGCACGCCCACCGCCTCCTGGGGCTAGGCGCTAACTGTCCTAGACCCACGCTAGCCAGTCCATCTGAAGGTCCCGCGCCCACGCTAGTCTAGACATCCTCCGCCTCATTGGCCACCGGAACAAAGCATGCGCCGTCGACGCCCGATGTCCTCATCACTATCGAGCCGACCCGAATAGGGAACAGACGCACTACTCCGCGAGTCAACACTCTTTTAATCTATTCTCCGTTCCATTGTGTACACAATAAAGTTTTCCTTCTACTCTGCCTTCCCAAGACTTCTCCCATATCCTAAGGAACCGGGCCTCGAAGATTATATCTGTTAAAGTTAACCGTCTTAGCCTTAACACCTATAGATACTCCCACTGTAGAATTAGGTGGTCACTTTTTTCCAAGAGGAGTTAAAATGTACGGTGTCCACGCTGTTGGGCGCTTTTGTCAGTACAAGGTCCAAGCAACGGGCTTGTTTTCCTTCGTGTAATCTGGTCGGATATAAGACGCGTTGCGCTATGAACACGATCAAAAGTAACTTCTGAGTCGGGAGCAGAAATCAGATTCCTGTCGATGTGCCGAGCAACAAAGTCGTCCATAACCATAACCTCGGATCTCGCAGCAAATGCTTCGGCGTCCTCTATTTGACCTGTGTCCGACTGTGGTTTGCTCGACGGTGGACAATAAACCATCAGGAGGTCAAGAGCTTGTGGGCTACGAAGTGGTCCGACGAGATAATAGACGATAGAACGTATCCCAGTGAATGTAAGCTAGTTGATAAGGTAAGGCGTAGAACGCCAGAGTGTGATGGATAATTTAATGAAGTGTTGAATGAGTAGAATATAAGAAATGAGTAAGTGACTCCCAGACGAGTGCACTCCAGTCATGCGTGTGCCGGAGTCCAGAGTCACATTCCGTTCGGTGTAGTCGCCGGGTCTGGAGGTCTGCAACAGGCAGTGGGTCGCCTCCGCCGGGAGTGTCTGAGAATAGGCAGTCACCACATTTAAGCTCCCTTTGTGACTTGGCCTTGGGAAGTGGTTGGCCAGACAAGTCTGTTGACCGTCTAGCGCGCACGCACTGGAGACACGAAAGCTAGACACCCAGATCATGCTCCACAGGCATGTGAGCAAAGCATGGCCTAGAATAAGATATCGCTCTAGGCTTGTGACACTGGCATTCTAACAGTGAGCCATATTGCCTCTGTATTGCACACAAGCTTTTCAGTGTTGTCTGACACCAACAGGTCATACCTAACATAAGTGAGCCAACACCACTTTGACATCCGGGTCTGTCTTTTCGGAGCAAATAAAAAACCAGAGAAAGCAACTTCTTGATCGTCTACCTTCGTTGATAACTTTGTGTTGGTTATAGAGACGACATCTGTTACCACTTGGCATACTTTAATCCTAAGCTCGTCTTATCTAGATATCAGGCTTTAGGCATTGGTTTCATGAATGTAATTGAAATCAATTGTTGGAATCTGGCTGCGTCAGTAAAGTTCTGGCCGTCGTTTGTAGTATTACGGCTTGGTTCATGAAAAACGACAGATTTCTCTGAATCTTTTGAACACGGACAACGGACTCTTCCCTGTTTGGACAGTCAAAATGCAATTTTAGCCTGCAGAGCGCTGCCTTTCTTTTGGCGAATCTTACCTAAAATGCTGAGACAGTTGTAAAGATCCCATATGACTAAGGTGGTAAAAACAATCTTTAGCCTGACAATTGTTCTCGTGTTCACGGAAAGAATAAGGGAGACTAATTAATCCAGGAAGAATTTGCATTCCAGAATCTTGCACGAAATACATACAAGTCGACAAATGACACCTGACTTAAATAAACACCGAACTAAATGGTGATGGAGGTGTGCGAATTTGACTGCAGTCAGAAATGTGTCAAATCGGCGCCCTCACAAACATCATCGTACTTACACACGGTGGATCATGCAAAACGTATGCGTAAAAATAACGGAGAAGAAAGAATTACTGCTTTTCGCTTACTCGTCTTCACAGATGAACCACGATCCACGCCCTTAGGGGGATTTCAGACTTAAATTCGGGTTCAGTTAGCCATCGAGTTTTTTTCCCAAGCTAAACGCTCAAATGCCACGGAGCCGATTTCGCGTCAGCGGTGATCAGGCATAGTCAAGGTCATCTACGTTGCTGCCAACGAGCTCGTGAATGACGCATCCTCTGTACCCTTGAATTTTTGAGCAAGACGAAGGCAAAGTTATTTCAACTTCTACGTCGAAAGAAATTGTCTTCAGAGGAAAACTGCTAAAAAGGACACTGTGTAAAACGATCCTCCGTCCAATTTCCTTCAATACCCTCACTGGTCGACCAGGAATTTTTCTCCAAATCCAACATCCTGCTGGGATTATTGGCTTGGTTTACACACTCTACCTGTCCAAATCAAATTCTTCAGGGTCACTGAGGAATATCTGCGGAGAGGCTGAGTCTTAAATTTATATACTGCTGTGCATTTATTTATATACTGCCTGTGTATAGTTGTTTCATACTCACAGATCAGGCTATCGCGTTTGTAGTTACGCGGTCAAACCGTTTTTACTATCGTAGACACTCAATTTGACACTTTCACCCACAGCTTGGATATCAGATTAGAAGACAAGCACTACATAAGTATTGGCTAACCTATATTTTTGCTGTCTTTCCTGCTCTGGTCAACCCAAAATAGTTTCTTCTAGTATATACAATATAGATTTCGACATTGTAACCTTAGCCAGGATATTAGAGTAGAATACAAGTGCAACATGACTGTAGGCCATCCCAAATTTTGTTGTTATCTGTGCTTGCAAAACCCCAAAATCAACCCCATGGGGAACGCAGACATTCATGACCCGACTGTCGCGCGTGAGGAAAAAGTCTAGAGGTGCCATCGACCCGCGCACGCTCGCCTCAGGGGGCGACCGTCTAGACACCTCAGCCACCGTAACCGACCTGCGAGGGCAGCCGGAAGTTACGTGCACTAACACTGAAGTTAGCAGCGAACTGCGGACGCGCGACCCAGGGGGCGACCGTTAAAACACCTCGGCTACCGCAACTGAGTCGCGAGGGCCACCGACAGTTGCGTGCACTAACACTGGTGACACAATATGCCCAGAGAGTTATAATCACTGCAAAGAGATGCGGCAAAAAGTAATAGGACTAGAGTGTTATACGAACCTACTATCAGAAATACTTGCAGAAATGCTTAAACTCAACAAGTTAAGGCCAATTGACGAAACAAGTTGCAATCCACAGCTCTTATCAACATTAAGGGCGCTTATTAGCAACCAACACCTAATAGGTCCAGACACGCCCAAATCGGAGGACAAACATAAACAAACGTGCCAGAGTGTACAGTGTCAGGCAAGCTTGAGCCCCAGGACCGTTAAAGTTGCCAAAAGGCGGATAAAACGTCCACCCGCAGCATCGATCTCACCTTTATCCAGGGATAAACTCAACAAAACTGCACGAATAAAGATTCGAGAGGAAAAAGAAGTTGCCCAGGGACCAATATCTGTGCCGAGACAGCTGCGTTCTGGTAGGACGAAAGAACTGCACGCAAATGCGGTGAATAGAGCCAATTTTGCTGAAAATTCAGGTTTGTTAAATCCTCAATATAGCAGTCTTCTTCTTTCTTCTTCTTCTTCTTAATGTTAAAAACCTTCCAGCCGGCAAAGTATACACAAGGCCTCCAACGTTGGCCAAATTGCCGCAGCTATAGAAAATTTGAATAACTTCACAGTCGATAAAATCGATAAGAATATGCTAGCACCTAAAGTTAAGACTTCCAAAACAAAAGACACGAGTGTATAGGAGCTAAGGCTACAATGGTTATGGCCTTCACACCTACAATTTTCCAGACCCTGGTTCCTTAGGAGATTGGAGAGAAGACGCAACAGTGTATTGTTTACAGAAAAGTAATGGGAAATTTGCCAGTCCATCCGGCATGGCTGTACGGCCGGAGGGCGCACGAGCGCGCGGCCTCCAACCCGTCTCGCTCACAGCCGATTTCCAAGTCAGTTCTTTGAGTAGTCAAGTCAAATTTATTCAAAGAAATATGGGCAAACGCCTTTGAACTCCCTCTTGGTACATAGGATTTAAGAAATGCATCGGCATAGCCGAACATTCCAAAGAAGTCGTTGACGCAATTTCAAGCGACTACTCGCTTGTTTCAAGTAATAAACTCACACTCAGTTTACACGAGCCAGCAGTGTAACTGAGGAAGAAGAGCAGACAGTGAAAAAACTCCTAAGGCTGGCTCATAATTCAAAATGGACTGTCATTTAGGAAGTCAAGTTAAGCGAACGAACGTTTTCGATTAATTCATCATCAGGCAATAAGGGAGGGTAGAGTCATTTGTGGTTTTTAGGAAAAAAACTATCGCTCGTGGGGAAGTATGTGAATAATAAGGGCATGATGCTTCTGTGAATGTTGACGGTAGCCATGGCGTCCATGACGAGTAATATCTACATCCGAAGGACCATACGAGGAGGAGACCTCGGAGTCACGAGAACGTCCTGAAGACCGGAGATGCGAGCAGGATACGCCTTTGCTGTGCCAAGAGCCGAGAAACCCGCCACGTCGTCAGCAGTCGGTAGATACGAGAAAGGGTGTGACAGGGCCGCGTAGCCTAGGACCATAGGTGCGGTAGATGCGTCCTCAGACACGATCGGCGCAGATCGCATAGTGAGCAGAGACGTCAGAGCTAGATAATGGCTGAAACTCATTTGGTTAAGTATAAATAATAATACTGCTTACAATTTACTATTAGTATATATTTATAAAATTTCTAGCATTTCAGGGTTTGGATGCAGAGTACTTCAGTGATTGGATTTGGAGTACTTAATCGCGACGATACTCATTAAATCGGTCTAGGTTTGCCTTAAAACTATCCACGGAAGGGGACATGACAATATCCACAGGAAGGGCATTCCATGCCTGGATTACCCTCTTAGAGAAAAAGAATTTTCTTTGGTTAAGTCTTGCCCCAGTCACACGTAATTTGAGGGGGTGTCCTCGCAGCCTAGAGGTGGTGGCCCGCTCAACGAAGTCATTTGTTTGGAGGCAGCAATCCTGACCACGCAACATGCGAAATGCCTGGATTAGGTCCCCACGTAGCTGCCTGTAATCCAGAGGAAACAGGTCAAGATTTACCAATCAGATCTCATAAGCGAGGTTCCGTTGGCCTCGTACTAATTTTGTTGCGCGTCTTTGTACCCTTTCGAGGTTTTTTTGTCTTTGGCTGTCCAAGGTCTCCAGGCTTGGATGGCAAATTCCAGTTGAGGTCGCACGAACGTGCCGAATACCTTGCCAAATACAACTTTGTCAAACTTAGCAAAGGTGCGCTTGATTAGAAACAAGCTCGACGTTGCGGATTTAGCCACTTTCAGGACGTGGAGTGATGGCTTCAGAGAAGGCGTGAACCACACCCCCAGGTCTTTCTGAGCCTCTACTTCTGGCAGCGGCGTGTGATTCAGGTAATACACCCTCCGAGGCGTAGTGCTGGTTCCACCAAAGCGCATTAGGTTTCATTTGACCACATTGAATGGCATGAGCCAAAGGGTCGACCATTGCTCCAGTCTATGCAAATTTGCCTGGAGGTTTAATTCATCGTCTTGGTTGCGTATGACCTTCCAAAGTTTTATATCATCAGCAAACATTGTGATTTCGCAGTCTAGTCCGCTTATGCAGTCATCAATATATATAAGGAAGAGAATAGGGCCAAGAACAGATCCCTGTGGAACACCGCTCTCAACTGCTACCTCCGCCGACCGCTGTTCGCCAATACATACGGTCTGGGTACAACCAGTCAAGAAGTTTGCAATCCACTGCAAAAGGTTTCCCCTTACCCCTATGCGGCTAAGCTTGTATAAGAGACGTTGATGAGGCACAGTGTCAAACGCCTTCTTGAAGTCTACGAAGACTGTATGTGTGGTAAGAGTACTTGTCTGACTCTGCAGAATACAGTCTAACACTATATATACGGTTAACGTAATAGAGACGACAAACAATGTATGGTATGTAAGATATTAAGAAAAGCTTACAACCGTAATAGTCAGAAACACGAGGTTTTACTTGTACCGGTGTTGTCAGTTCATTCAAAGTCCAGGGATAATCAAGGAACAAGGAGACGAGAATGTTTAAGGTCACAAATAGTCGAGGACCACCACAGTACCCCCCGAAGGCGGCGTAAAGAAACGATGCCGAAGGAAAATATAAACGTCTAAAAATGGTGAGATACAAGCCGGTCAGGAAAGTGAACGTGGCGTCCACTGCGGGTAATGTATGCAGGAGGCGCTGGGCAAAAGTGGCTTGTAACTAGAATGCTGGAGGGGATGGAGGGAGGAGTAACTATCGCTGGCAGTGGAGATGTGGGAAGAGGGAACACACGGGATGGAGGAATTGAGGGTTGGGGAGCAAGGGAAGTAGAAGCAGAGGGCTCGTCCGGCGGAATGTCCGGTACAGCGGCTTTGAGGCGGTCCACGCTCACGACCTCCTCTCGTGTTCCGCGAAGGATGCGGAAGGTCTTATCCCCGCGAGAGATAACCGGGAACGGGCCGTCATAGGGAGTTTCCAGTGGTCTGCGAATCCGATCACATCGTAAAAAGACGTGAGAGCATGTCGCCAAGTCTTTTTCGAGGTAAGACTGGGAGACAGCAGGCCTTGGTGGAACCGGGGATAGCGTCCGCAGAAACTGCCGGAGGCGATGCAGGAGGTTCGCATGATCCTCGAACGCACCTGGAAGGGATGGCGAAATCATCTCGCCGGGAAGTCGAACAGGGGCGCCGAACACCAGTTCAGCGGCGGAACAGTCAAGGTCCGGCTTGAGGGCGGAGCGGATGCCTAACAGGACCAGTGGAAGATGGTCTGTCCAGTTTTCCGGATCGACTGCAGCGCGGAGGGAGGCTTTCAAGGTCCGATGGAAGCGTTCCACCATTCCGTTGGCAGCCGGATGATAGGCTGTCGTGCGAGTTCGCAAACAGCCTAAAAAGGAGAGCAGTCTGGAATAGAAACGACTCAAATTGGGCACCTCGATCAGTCGTGATGGTAGAGGGAGCACCAAAAATGGCAACCCAACGACTAAGGAAGGCCCTGACTACTGTTGGAGCTGACATATCGGGAATTGGGATCGCTTCGGGCCACCGAGTGTATCGATCCACACAAGTCAGGAGGTAGGAGCAGCCATTGGATAGAGGCAGGGGACCTACAAGGTCGAGATGAACATGGCGGAACCTCGCATCGGGGCTGGGGAAGATTCCGATGGGTGCCTTATTGTGCCGGTGGACTTTACTTCGTTGACAAGCAAGACAAGCTCGAACCCAAGTCTTCAAATCCTTATGCATCTTCGGCCACACAAAGCGGCGGGAAACCAGCTTGTCGGTGGCTCGACTCCCAGGGTGAGAAAGGTCGTGCAGGAAGGAGAAAACATTGCGTCGAAGGGACGGCGGCACAAAGGGGCGATGAGAGGAGGTAGAAACGTCACAAAGAATGGTGCCGTTGCCAGTCGTCAGCGGCAACTCCTGGAGTTGGAGTCCGGAAACATCTTCGTCACAGGGTGAGCCAACACGGCGTTGTTCGGCAGCCATCTCAGCGAGGTCGATCCCAGGGGTAAGTTGCAAATGAGCAATAGAGGGCCTGGACAATGCGTCAGCCACCTTATTGCGTGACCCACCGATGTGGCGGATATCTGAGGTGAACTGAGAAATATAGTCCAATTGGCGAATCTCCCGGGGATTCAACTTGTCTGACTGCGACTTCAGGGCAAAAGATAATGGCTTGTGGTCAGAGAAAACTGTGAATTCTCTGCCCTCGAGCGCGTGCCGGAAGTGTTTCACGGCGAGGTAGACGGCAAGAAGCTCCCGTCCGAATGTGCTGCAACGCGATTCGGCAGGTTTTAACTTCCTAGAGAAGAAAGCTAAAGGCTGAGCCTGACCTGAAAGATGCTGCTGGAGAACCGCGCCGACTGCAACATTTGAAGCATCAACCATGAGTGAAATGGGAGCATCGGGAACTGGGTGCATCAAGAGGACGGCGTCGGCTAGGGCAACCTTAGTCTTGTCGAAAGCTGCGAGGGCATCTGCAGATAGCTCGAACGAACCTTTGGGACCCGAAAGGAGGTTCGTGAGTGGCAAAATAGTGTCAGCACAGTTCGGAAGAAACCGGCGGTAAAAATTCACCATGCCCAAAAATCGCTGCAGCTGACGCTTTGAAGAAGGAAGTGGAAAATCTCGAATAGCCGCAACCTTAGAAGGGAGAGGATGGATGCCGTTGGTATCAACGAGGTGTCCAAGAAACTCGAGAGAGGGAACGCCAAAGACACACTTGGACGGGTTAAGGACAACGCCAAATTGTTGAAGGCGGTCAAACACCGTTGCAAGATGCTCCATGTGGTCTTCGGTGGTAGAGCTGGCAACCAAAAGATCATCAATATAGGCATAAACGAAGGGAAGGCCACGTAGTACCCTATCAACAAACCTCTGGAAGGTTTGGGAGGCATGGCGAAGTCCAAACGGCATTCGCAAGAACTCAAAGAGGCCAAAAGGGGTAGTGACGCCTGTCTTGGAGACATCTTCTTTGGCTATCGGAATTTGATGAAATGCGCGGACCAGGTCAATCTTTGAGAACATACTTTTGCCGTATAGTGCACCGGCAAAGTCCTGAAGATTCGGGACTGGATAGCGATCTGGGATCGTAACGTTGTTCAAGGCCCGGTAGTCACCACAGGGACGCCAGTCACCAGAATCAGCCTTAGGTACCATGTGAAGGGGTGAAGCCCATGGACTGTCAGATTGGCGGACAATGCCCATCTGAAGCATGTGCTCGAACTCGGCCTTAGCAGCAGTAAGTCGTCCAGGCGCGAGACGACGAGGGCGAGAGAAAACAGGAGGACCTGTGGTTCGGATATGATGAACAACATCATGCGGCGGTGTAGAAGAACTAAAGGTTGGACAGATTAAACCAGGATATCTCGCAAGAAGTTGGCGAAATGGACAGCCAGGATCAGGGTCCAAGACGGCGAGTTTGCGGGACTCTTCAGATGAAGGAATACCTGGAGAGGTCAACTTCGTAGTCTCGTCAAGTATACGGGAACGACGGCAGTCGACAATAAGACCAAAAGCCCCGAGAAAATCTGCACCAAGGATAGCGGTAGGAACATCTGCAACCACAAATATCCAAGGAAAGAGACGCCTAAGACCAATGTCAAGGGAAAGTGAACGGAGTCCAAAAGTAGTAATGGGGGAAGAGTTAACAGCCTGGAGCACAAAACCAGGATTAGGGCAACGACTGTCGGCAGGCGAAGGCGAGATAACGGATAGTTGAGCGCCTGTGTCAATTAAGAAACGTCTGCTACTTTTGCTGTCGCAAACGTAAAAGGTACGACCCGAAGTGTTGCCAGAGAGCTCGGTCGCGTTTACTCTCCGACCGAGGAGTTTTCCGAAGAAGACTTAAAAGAGCAAGGTGGGATACAGCCCTTTGCTCTAGTGCCCCAATTGGCATGATACCAACAAAGGTTATCCGTTTTCGAGCGGTATCGAGAGCTATGGCGGTCACGACTGGTCGAACGAGTCCGGTCGCGGCTGCTGGAACGCCGAGATTGACGAGGAGAGTTGCGCAGTTGCATCGTGGCGATAGTCGCTACTAGTTGAGCTACCTGTGCTTTGAGGTCAGATAAATCCGAGCTAGGGGCAGCCACAGGCTGTGATACTTGAGCAATAGAAACGGAAGAGAAACGTTCAACCTCCATCATCTTATCAGCCATGGTTGCGAGTTTCATAACATCGCAATCGTCTGACCCAGCAGCCAGAATAGTTTGAATGGAGGAAGGCAGGCGCTCTAAAAACATTTCTTTGAAAAACTTTGCGTCAATTGTCATATCGCCCTGAAGAGAAAGCATCCGATTTAGAAATACGGACGGCTTACGATCGCCTAAAGCCTCTTCTTTTACCAAAGCATGGTAACGCTGCCGGTCAGAAACAGAGGTTAGCCGTAAAAGCTCAGACTTCAATTTCGTGTAGGGGTTTTCCAAAGGAGGATTACTCAAAAGTGTTTGAACCTGAGCTAAGATAGAAGGAGGAAGAGCCTCTATCAACTTGTAAAATTTGTCAAGTTCCTCTGTGATTTTAGCAGAGTGAAACGATGCTTCAATGCGAAAAAAATAAAGTTCAGGGGCTTGCTGCCAGAATTCCGGTAAAGACACTGTTGGTTTGGTCATAATGAGGGCAAAATAAAAATAGTCTGAGAGCCCAAAACGAAAATGTGTATCAGAAGGTTAACAATAAAATCGTGTAAAGTCGGAAAAAGTCACCAGTGTGGTAAGAGTACTTGTCTGACTCTGCAGAATACAGTCTAACACTATATATACGGTTAACGTAATAGAGACGACAAACAATGTATGGTATGTAAGATATTAAGAAAAGCTTACAACCGTAATAGTCAGAAACACGAGGTTTTACTTGTACCGGTGTTGTCAGTTCATTCAAAGTCCAGGGATAATCAAGGAACAAGGAGACGAGAATGTTTAAGGTCACAAATAGTCGAGGACCACCACATATGCACCGTATTCCCTTCGTCGATCGCTCGGGTTCATTGTTCTAGACAATAGAGCAGATTGGTCAAGCAGGACCTTCCTCTGCGGAATCCGTGCTGCTTATCAGAAAGTAGTTGATTTTGTTCCAAATTCGTATCAGGCTCTTAAACTTGTTTCTCGGTGCCTTATACCAATTGTACGATTCGGGGGTCCTCTCTCTGCGATAGATTTTGAACATCCTTCCTTTGCGATTTACTTCCCTCTTTAGCGTCGACGGTAGCCATCGAGGCCGATGTGTTACTTTTTTTACCGTGATAGGACAGAAATCGGTAATTAGTCCGTTTAATACGGCTTTGAATGCCGACCAATCATCGAGAACGCATCTGGTGAATAGTTCGTTCCAGTCTATCTCGCTCACTGTTGTTTTCATTAGTGTAAAGTCCCCTCTCCAGATGTTGCGTCTGGTTACCGCACTTCGATCGGGCACAGAGAAGAGTGAATACTCCCACTGTAGCACTGCGTGATCACTTTTTCCGAGAGGTGGTAAACAATTTAAGAAAATGGAAGCCATTTTAAAAGATTCCAGTAAATTTCGTCTAGAAGCAAAAGGTAAAGATGAAACCAAGGCATTGGAATCCTCTGCCTGGAAAATGATCAAGCTTCTGTTGGATAATAATCTAATGGATTCCAAAACAGCTCTGTCCCTAAAACCCAGGGGTTCATATATACCACGACTATATGGTTTACCAAAAACACATAAAAAGGATATTCCTTTACGGCCAATTCTATCCATGTTAAACTCACCATTTCATAGACTAGCACAATGGCTTGTGAAGGAAATAGAACCAATTCGCAAAAGGTTTTCTTCTTACACATTAAAAGATAGTTTCCATTTTGTGGACGAAATAAGACACCAAAATATTTCCGACAAACACATGATATCCTTGGACGTTGAGTCATTATTTACCAACGTTCCCTTGGAAGAAACTATTGATATAATTTGCACTTATTCTTCGGATACCCGTCTGGCCCCTGAAATATTACGAAACTTACTACAATTATGTACAAAGAATGTGCAATTTCTATTCAACGGACAATTATACCGACAAATTGACGGAGTCGCGATGGGAAGCCCACTAGGACCTACCTTTGCTGACATATTTATGGGCCATTTAGAAGACAAAGTATCTGCCAAATTGAACAAAAACACATTATACAGACGATATGTAGATGATATATTTGCGATTTTGGGCAATCCAAGGGAAGCCGAAGGATTATTGTCTACAATGAACAGTCTGCATCCTAAGATAAAATTTACCATGGAACAGGAACAAGATAACCATCTTTCCTTTCTCGACGTTAACTTATCCAGACAGAAAGATGGTTCCATTACACGGACGGTCTTTCATAAAAACACCTGGAAAGGACAGTATTTACATTATCTGAGTTTTGTTCCCATTCAATGGAAACGTAACTTGGTCTATACTCTTTTCCAGAGGACCAGAATGATCTGTTCTACGGATACATTGGATAATGAATTAACCAACCTTAAACGCACACTTATGAAGCGAGGATATCCAAGTCAATTTATAGACAAATACAATAAACCTCTCAGACCTAAATTGACGCAACAATTAGCACAAAAAAGCCCGTCTTCATTTCCTTACCATTTAAGGGCGACAACATACTAAACACCATCAAAAGACGCTTTCGTAATGCCATTGAAAGGACGTACTATGCTGCTGATCTGATAATATGCAATCTGACAAAGCCTTTACCAGTTCCTCATGCGAAGGATGCCATGCCAATGCACGCCACCTCAAACTGCATTTATGAATTTACATGTACTTGCGGATGCAAGTACATAGGGCGAACGCAGAGGCAATTGGCCACCAGAGCTAAGGAACATTTACCTAGCTGGCTAATGAAACAGGAAAACAGAATTCCCCGATCCTCAATTACTGAACATCTGTTAGACTCGGGCCATTCTGTTGACCCCCAAACGTCCTTCCGAGTACTTGTTCGAGCACGAACAACTCGCACTTTACGCTACCTGGAGGCAGCCTACATACGGTGGGTCAAACCCGACCTATGTAAACAGTTGGAGCATGAAGTGAACCTAACTTTGCCTTGGTAACATTGGCTCCCTGTTTATACAGTTTTCTCCTAAGTTGTTACTTCAGGTTTTTTTTCCCTGTTATTTTTGCTGACCATAGCTTTTGAACTTCTCATGTTATTGATTAGCCACTTGGCCACTCCTTATGACCTTGTGTTGATATCGATTTTTCTGTACGAATTCATTGTGTATCTTCTCTTTTGTGATTCACGTTAAGTAATGAGAGGCGGCAACTGACGAGCTCTCTCGAAATGATATGGATCCAATAAATCATTTTGCTGCTATTGCCATATTTAAATTTGCACCAGGGAAACGTTGCTTTAAACACATGGCAGAGCCAAAATTGCGGCTGTTACAGCTCTCTCGCCACG
>JAYGXS010001103.1:0-16237 GCA_036362985.1 Ligula intestinalis
CCCCCTAAAAGTCTTCAGCAAAGCTGAAGGCAGGCTCACAGCCAAGTGGTCGTTCGGCACCAAAACACTCACGGCCCATGGTGCAGTTTGGCAGCAGTTGTGGGTGACCGGCAGTCCCTTGTGGAGTAGCGCTGCTGCCCCTCGCGAGAGGGTTGATGGACCTAGAAAAAGTGGTTACCAAACACGCTGGGTTGCGACATCTGCCAGTTGACCGTGGCTGACAGAATGCACACACGCGGTCGAAACACTACAAACACAAAGCAAAACTTCTCTCTTCCCCACTTTCCCTCTAACCCGTTTCCTTCCCGCAGGACAGCTCTCAGAACTCACAGGATGACAGCTCAAGGAGCTCAGGTAAGTCCTACCACCTTCGGCGCTTGGAATGTTCGTTCACTTTTAGATAACACGAGGAGCATTCGACCGGAACGGAGAACAGCGCTCATCGCCCGGGAGCTGGCGCGCTTCAAGGTGGACATCGCCGCACTCAGTGAAACCCGCTTCTCCGGTGAAGGTTCCATAGAAGAGGTGGGTGCCGGCTACACCTTCTTCTATGTGGGCCGTCCGACGGCAGAGCGACGCGAGGCCGGCGTCGCCTTTGCCATCCGGAAGGACATCGTGGGACGACTACCCTGTACACCGCAGGGTATCAACGAACGCCTGATGAGTCTCCGCCTGCCTCTGTGGGATGGAAAATTCGCCACCATCGTTAGTGTCTACGCTCCTCCGATGACCAGCTCTGACGAGATAAAGAACGAGTTCTACGAGGAACTGCACGGCCTCCTGGCCTCTGTGCCGAAGGCAGACAAGTTGATAGTCCTTGTTGACTTCAATGCCCGCGTCGGCACAGACCATGCCGCCTGGAGAGGAGTGCTCGGACCCCACGGCCTCCGAGGACTCAACGACAATGGCCTACTCCTCCTTCACACCTGCGCGGTGCCCCGTCTCATACTGACCAACACCTACTTCAGCCAACCGCTGCAGCACAGGGTGACCTGGATGCACCCCAGGTCTCGTCAATGGCACCTTCTGGATTATGTCCTTGTACGGCGACGCGACCAGCAGGATGTGTTGGTGACAAAGGCAATGCCGGGTGCCGATGGTGATACCGATCATCGTCTCATCATCTCCAAGATGCGGATCCGTCTTCAACCACGCAGGAGACCTCAAGGTAAGCGACCCCCAGGTAAGTTGAGTACTGATCTGTTACACTTGCCTGCCAACCGCTTCCGTTTCAGCAACGAGCTGACTCACCAGCTCGATAACCTCCCAATCGCAGAAGAGAACACCTCCGTGGAGACCCAATGGTGTCAACTACGGGATGCTGTTCAATCCACTGCAAAACGGATCCTTGGGCCCGCGCCCCGCCCACACCAAGACTGGTTCGACGAAAACGATGCAGCCATCAGTACTCTCATCTCTGAGAAGAATCGCCTCCGCAACGAATATATCGTTCGCCCTACCGACGCCACGAAAGCAGCCTACTACCAAAGTCGCCGTCTTGTGCAGCAGTAGCTGCGGGAAATGCAGGACGCCTGAATGGCTCGTAAGGGTGAGGAAATCCAAGGCTACGCGGATCGCAATGAATGGAAGAACTTCGCAGCGCTCAAAGCAGTTTACGGCCCCGTAGTGAGGGGCACAGCCCCACTTCTCAGCGCGGACGGTACCACCCTCATCACAGAGAAGATGCAACTTCTGAGCCGCTGGGCCGAGCACTTCCAAAGTGTACTCAACCGGCCCTCTACCACCTCTGAGGCTGCCATTGAGAGGTTGCCCCAAGTCGAAATTAATGCTGATCTCGACCTCCCACCCACCCCTGAGGAGACCATGAAGGCTGTGCAGCAGCTGTCCAGCGGGAAGGCACCCGGGTCCGACGGGATCCCGGCGGAGATTTACAAATATGGTGGCCACCAACTCATAACTCATCTCACCACCCTGTTCCAAGAGATGTGGCGACAGGGCCAAGTTCCCCAGGATTTCAAGGACGCCACCATCGTCCACCTCTACAAGCGTAAGGGGAATCGCCAGGTCTTTGACAACCACCGCGGCATCTCATTGCTGAATATTGCCGGAAAAATCTTCGCACGCATTCTCCTCAATCGTCTGAGTAGCCACCTGGAACAAGGGCTTCTGCCTGAAAGTCAGTATGGTTTTCGACGTCACCGCGGCACCACTGACATGATATTTGCCGCGCGTCAGCTGCAGGAGAAATGTCAAGAGATGCGGACCCACCTACACACTACGTTCGTAGATCTGACAAAAGCCTTCGACACCGTGAACCGGCCCGGACTTTGGAAGGTTATGCAGAAGTTTGGCTGTCCGGAACACTTCACACACATGGTTCGACAACTTCATGATGGGATGATGGCGCGCGTCACGGACTACGGAACGCTGTCTGAAGCCTTCGCAGTGACCAATGGAGTGAAGCAGGGCTGTGTCCTCGCACCCACCCTCTTCAGTCTCATGTTCTCTGCCATGCTGATGGACGCCTACCGTGACGAGCGTCCCGGAATCCCCCTCAACTACAGAATGGACGGAAACCTCCTCAACATTCGTCGGGTGCAGGCCCCCACGCGCGTCTCCACAACCACAGTTCATGATCTGCTATTTGCGGACGACTGCGCTCTCAACACCGCCACCGAAGCAGACATGCAAAGGAGCATGGACCTCTTTGCAGCAGGTTGTGCCAACTTTGGCCTCACCATCAACACGGACAAGACGGTTGTTATGCATCAACCGCCGCCAGGTGCTGACTTCAACCCCGCACGCATCAACGTCAACGGAACCGTACTGCAGAACGTGGACAACTTCACTTACCTCGGCAGTACGCTTTCCCGCAACACTAAAATAGACGCCGAGATTGCCCGCAGAATCTCCAAAGCCAGTCAAGCCTTCGGTCGGCTCCAAGCCTCCGTATGGAATCGTCATGGTCTTCAACTGTCAACGAAATTGAAGATGTACAAGGCTGTTGTGCTGTCAACACTCTTGTACGGAGCGGAGACTTGGACTGTCTATGCTAGTCAAGTGCGCAAACTGAACAATTTTCACATCAGCTGCCTACGCCGCATATTGAAGGCGAAGTGGCTGGAGAGGATTCCGGACACGGAAATCCTGGAGAGAACGGGAGTTCCCAGCATCCAGGCCATGCTCAGGCAGATACAACTGCGCTGGAGCGGACACGTGGTACGTATGAATGATGAACGGCTACCCAAGCGACTGTTCTATGGTGATGTAGCCGTAGGTACTCGTCGCAAAGGAGGACAGAAGAGACGTTACAAGGACACCCTGAAGAACTCCCTGAAGCGTCTCCAAATCAACACGCTGAACTGGAAGGAGCTTGCCCTGGACCGAACCGCGTGGCGAAGAGCGGTCAAAATGGGCGCCGCAATCTACGAAGCTAGTCGGATCGCCGCCGCCAAGGCAAAACGGACGGCATGCAAGTCTCACAACTTCCACACTTGAACCCCACACCAGCTCTGAGGGCCTTATATGCCCTCACTGCAATCGCACATTCACCTCACGCATCGGTCTAATCGGTCACTTGCTGCTGCTCCTCTATGCGTCTGTCTGTGTGTGCGTACGGGAGGAGAGGGGGACTGAGAGTCAGGCTGCAATGGCTCCCTCTTAATGTGGCTTTTATGGCGCTCCGGCGCAGGCGGGAGCATACCTAGCGAGATGGCTGATGCAAGTGTGCGCGTGCTGAGTGTTTATCACGCCAGCCACCTACACCCTCCCTCGTCCCCGGTCTTATTGACTTTGTCTTTACACCGGATGCGGAGGTGGGAGTAGCGAGCGAGTGGGTGGGTGGGTGGATTCTGTGCAAGTCTGCCTAAACTCCTGTCGTCGCTCGCACGAGTTCTCTGCGTTGCACCTGCTTGCTGTCGCTTTCGCGTTGCTTGCCCAGCTTGCCTCTGTGTATGCTGCGGCTTGCTTCAGCGTTTGCTGCGGCTTGTTGGAGCGCGTAGTGCCCATCGTCGAAATCGACGGGGGAACTGTCGTGTGTGTGTGTGTGCCAGTTGACCGTGGCTGCCAGAATGCAAACACGCGGTCGAAACACTACAAACGCAAATAAAAAATTATCTCTTCCCCACCTTCCCTCTAACCCGTTTCCTATCCGTAGGACAGCTCCCAGAGCTCACAGGACGACAGCTCAGGGAGCTCAGGTAAGTCCTACCACCTTCGGCGCTTGGAATGTTCGTTCCCTTTTAGATAACACGAGGAGCATTCGACCGGAACGGAGAACAGCGCTCATCGCCCGGGAGCTGGCGCGCTTCAAGGTGGACGTCGCCGCACTCAGTGAAACCCGCTTCTCCGGTGAAGGTTCCATAGAAGAGGTGGGTGCCGGCTACACCTTCTTCTATGTTGGCAGTTTGTTTAAATGAAATGAAAAGAAACCAAGGACACCTTTGGCTTCAGCTCACTAGCAAGTTACCGTGCCAGTTTTCAATGACGGATGACTGTTTAACTTTGGCACTCGTTTATGAACGTTCACTGACCGCTACCGGAACTTTTAGCGGGTCGTGCCTGGCTAACTAGCTCGCGTCGAAGTGCACTTTCTCAAAGGCTTACCGATGTGATTTCTCGAGGTCTCGATCAGCCAATCATAGTTCCCGCATCTATGAGGCGAAGAATGGGGAGCTTGCACGTGTGCCAAACGCAAGTTGCCTTTCTGCCCAAAATCTCCAGGCCGACCTAGCGAATGAAAGCTTTCTCTCTCTCTCTCTCTCTTTGTCTTCTGGCCCGACTACTGATAGACCTCACTTGGAAAACGGCTCTGAGCGAGACGGGTTGGAGGCCGCGCGCTCATGCGCCCTCCGCCCGTACAGCCATGCCGGATGGACTGGCAACTTTCCCATAACTTTTCTGTAAACAATACACCGTTCCGTCTACTCTCGCCTTTCCACCGTCTTCTCTCCAATTTCCTAAGGAACCAGGGTCTGCAAGATTGTAGGTGTTAAGGCCATAACCGTCGTAGCCTTAGCTCCTATAAACTCACTTGCCCCACTCCGCCTTTGCTTTGGATCCCATCCATCGGGTCCTAATAGCAGCTAGTAGTAGCTAGTAATATAGGCAGATAGCATTGCCGGCAAAGACAAGGGAGACTGGAATGGTCGGGGCGTCCGACCGTGAGGCCAGTGGAAGAGGGTGGCGTCGCCGACCGCGCCGCACCGCGCGGAGTTGGAATCCCAAGTCTGTCGGTGCATGAATGGACCTGAGGCCTGGAGAGCGCTTGGCCAGAGCTGATTGGCCACGAGCACTTCGGGCCACTGATAGGTCGACCAGTTTGGGCCGCGTCTATGCACCCGATCGTGCGAGGGCAAAGATCGCGCGTCGGTGTGGACTGGGCCATCGTGCTGGGAAAGGCGAAACTGGGCGACCAAGATTTACTCTGGGATAGCATGTCAGTGGCGTCTCGAGTTTGAAGGAGGTGGGCTGTAGAACCGCTACACTTGGACAAATGCACACTGAGCGAATAATCTCTGGCACAAAGTGGTCGATGCAGAAAATTGTGTAGTGAGGCGCCTAGGGGCAGCACAATAACTCCAGTAGTTGCCGGCTTTGAAGTGACTGAAGTTAAGCTGCGCTATTTTGATGAAAATTCAACGCATTCCAGCAAATTTGTTTGTCAGTTCAAGGCCAGGGTTGAGAGCAAGAATACTGTGCTTCACGCACTATTGTCGAGGTGACGCGAGAGTCGCGGTTAAAGGGTATGAGCAATTTTCCTTGGCATACAAAGGGACACGAGAGACGCTCGGAGACTTGCTCGGCCAATCGCACACGGTTGTACGATCCCTCCTCGAGGAGCCTCTTAAGCAGGTGGGTCAGGCCTAAACAGTAGAATGAAAAGTTGCGAAATCACACTCCGTGTGATCGACATGACCCGCATGTCTGGGCGCGAATTGTGCGCTCGTTACGGAAGGGAACATAGGTAACAAAGACTAGGGCGACTGGAATGGACATTTCTGGTTTAGCCGTCATCAGCCGACCCGCCGATGCCACCGACCGCGGATAATAATGATCTGGAACACCCTACGCCAAACGATGTATTACTCATACGAAAATACGCGCTACTGTCCAGCATTGACGGTTGGGCTACGCAGTAACTTGATGAGTGGAATATAATAGACTATACTTTGGAACCGCCGGTATGCTCATTGTGTCTCGCCAACGGCAAGATATATTTCCAGAAATGACACCCAGTTCCCACAACAAGTTAGTAAATACTCATTTATGAACGTTCACCTGGCCACTAACAGAACTCATTTGTCCAATTTTGCGTCGAATTTTGACAGAGGCTCTGACAGCCATGAAAGCTGGAAGTAGGCAGATATTATTACCGACAAGAACAAGGGAGACTGGAATGGCCATTTCTGGTTCATTAGCCATCGTCAGCCAGTCATATCCAATATCAAGTGGCGTCCCACCCCAGCCTCGAGCTTCCAGTCTTCCTGGTCTTTGCTCGCAATACCATCTGCCTATACTAATAGATGCTCCGTCTACTGAAAGAGCCCAAGAAGTGAGACCTAAGGCAAAGACAGAACGGAACAAGTGAGTTCCGTTAGCGGCTGGCGGACGTTCATCTACGAGTGTCAATACCTCCTGACCTAGATCGGCAAGACAACGAGCTTGTAGTAGCCCATAGCAGCCACTTGGAACTCAATATCAGCCGCTGGCGCATGACACCTTTGGTCTGCAAGGCCCACGCACCCACGCCAGCCTTCGTCCATCTCAAGTTTGCGCCACGACCGCTAGTCTAGACATTAGCCGCATGATTAGCTGCCGTAAAAAAGCATACACTGACATCCCGGCGATTCCCGACGCTCTCGTCACTTTGGACCACGCCGCTCTAGCGGAAGGACGTGCGCTCCGAGGTCAAACTTCTTCCTGCTTACTCTCAGTTTCTCTGTATACGGAATAAACTATTTCTACTATTCTGGTCTCCACCGACATCTTCTCTCCTAAGGAACTTTGTTCTGAAGATCGCAGTTGCTAGGGTTTACCTTGCTTAATAGAGGGGGAGTTTTCTTTCCGCAAAAAGTACAGCTCATACTTCGTTCTTCTCTGTACATAATAAACTATTCCTACTAGTCTGGTCTCCACCGACTTCTCCTCTCCTAAGGAACCATGGTCTGACGATCACAGTTGCTAGGGTTTAACTCACTTAATCTCCTGCGATAGACGCAGGCATGTTTGGAAAGATTAGGCGTTCCGTCGCATGTTAGCACGTCCTGATAGTCAAAACTCACATCAGTTTTTTGTAATAAGCCGAGGTAACACCGAATTCCGGGTTGAGTCAGGCACGAACTAACTACGTTGAGAGAAGGATAAACCGACTTAGGATGTGTAGTTCAGATTGAACTGGAGCTGGTTACTTGGAGTTCTTAAGTCTTTTCTAGAGAGAGAGAGTGCTATTGTAAAAAAAGAAGGTCCAGTTTTCCAAAAAAATCAGGTGACTGTCTCGCGACCTTTAGACCTGTATGCTGACCCAGCAATTACTCGTTATACGATTGGTAAGATAAGCATGTAGCATCTGCACGTCACTGGCTCAGGGAAATCAAGCTTGTTTGGTATGAACTGTTTAACTCCGCGTCGGGAATAACAAAAAACGGCCCAATGATGTGACGAAAGCTGGACAGGGGTAATGCTGGGTTATCTCATAGGCTCGTTCGGTCTTCAGTTATTGAAAACTTTATCATATTATTATAAATTAAGTATTATCCTTCGTCGTTCATAAACTCCTCCCAACCTTCAGATAGTTTTAAAATCCTCTGCTTAAAAGAAAATCGGCAGAGTTGGACGCGAAGTAGTCATCCATCCTATTTTGATAATCCGCATCCCATATTTTGCTGCATGAAAACGCCAGACCCCACTTCGCAAAATAAAACAGTAAATGTCACCGAACAGCCCACCTGCGAGGCTCCTTCGCAGTCACCAGATTTTCCGGAACTTGCTGCATCTGATTACCACCTTACTGGAAAAAAAATTTGACCGGACTATCTGGTCAACTTCTTCTCGAATAACCGGCGAAGGTGGTAATTAGATGCAGAGCAGGGTCTGGAAAATCTGGCGAATTCGGGGTGTGGCACTGTTGGACTGAAAACCTTTCGACGATTTGGGCGTTTTTGCTTAACTGCTTTATCGAGGTAGCAAAGCTACTGACAACAGGGCTCTGCATTAACGTCCTGCTTCCTTCTAATTAATTCGCAATAGATAAACCTCTCTATAGCCCACCAGCACAGTCTTGCAAGGATAGAGATCGCGTTTTATTTGAGGTGTGGCTTACCTGTTGGGACTAAGTCATTAGTTATGTTCTTTCATAGTCACTAACAGACAAGGTTTCGTCGTTCATGATGACCAGCTTCAAAAATGGTTTAGTTTAAGAGCTGACTACAGGAACACAAAGCGGCGGCCTGGAGACTAGACCCTAACTCACGGCTTGTAATGCATATCGGAGAGAATGGCCACGACTTCGATATTCCAGGAACGACAATCTTAGGCTGAGGAGCCACAAAAGCTAAAAGATTGACGCTTGAGGCATGGTACTCAGACGCCAACTCTGTCAACAGGCATCTGGACCTCCCTGCGGCCTACAAAGTCCTACGCCATTACGTAAGATAAGGACAGGACATTGTCCAACAGAAATCAAGACTTGCAGACGAAGATGGCACTGTGAAGGAGCCACCGGAAGACGGAGCAGGAGTACCAGCATCCTCTACCATGCGGACGAAACAGAACACTAACTGCCGTCGCACCAAGCCTAAATCCAAACGCATGACCAAAGAGTGACAAGAGAAAAATCGATCAACCTAAGAACAACACGCACAGCCGCAACTTTAAACTTACTGATCGATAAATTCAGTATTCGCTTAGACAAAGTATAGCCACCCCAGCTGTCCGAAAGGTCAGCAAATCTACAAATTTACGCCGGTGAGTAGAAGATGAATTCTTATTCTTATCCCAGAATTCTCACTTTTTCACATTTGAAATGGCTTGGTTTGTTGACGAATGCGACAATATCGGGTCAGAAATGGGATAGAACCGTAGTGACCTAACTCCACACTCAACCTCTCGCGGTTACTAGCACGTGGCGCATGCAACATTGGCCGCCCACCCCAATCCAATCTGGCCAATCATCTCCCTGTGGCTGAATCACACATGATCATGCGGTAGACGCTATGATGACTCCCACGCCTGCAAGGTTTGCGCACCCACTGCCGCCTGGAGTTAGGCGTCAACTGTTTTGTCAGACGCCTCACCATGGCTACACGTGCACGCCAGCCTTCGTCCATCTCAACCTCACGCCACGACCGCTAGTCTAGACATTAGCCGCGTGATTGGCTGCCGTAACAAAGCATGCGCTGACATTCCGGCGATTCCCGACGCTCTCGTCACTTCGGGCCACGCCACTTTAGCGGAAAGACGTGCTGTCCATAGTCAAGCGCCTGCCTGCTTGTTCTCCATCCCTCTGTATACAGAATAAACTATTCGTATCACTCTGGCCTTTCCACCGTCTTCTCTCTTCTCTCCTAAAGGACCATGGTCTGGGAGATCGCAATTGCTAAGGTTTTACTCACTTAACCCCCCTGGGATAAGCTCCTGGCTCCATGGTTAGGGCGTTAGGCTCTGATCAAAAGGTCGCGAGGTCGAGCCTCAGGTGGTGCACCACTTAGGTCTGGGTGTGATTGGCTGACGAGAGCTAATAAGCCAGAAATGGCCAATCCAGTCCCCCTCGTCTTTGTCGGTTATACTATCTGTTTAAATTTGGTCCACCTTTTCTTCAGTAATACTCAAATCGATCTTGCGATCTTTGGACCAGCCTTAAATTGCGGATGGGTGCAGGGACAATTTTAATCCACTTCCGTTACGAAAATCAATATTTTCTGATGGACTGGAAAATAACTGTCCCTCACGAGGTCAACTCCCTTCCCCCCCCCCGCTCCCACTCCGGAGGGCCTATGTGGTTGACCTCGCGGTTGACAATGCGTCAGTTAACTTCTAGAAGGCAGGGCACCAGCATCTCCTCGGCGATTAACCCTGATTTGTTTTAAAATTATCCGGATCATAACAGTTTTCTGAGGTGGGCTCATCGACCGGGTCTTGTAATTAAACCGGCTGCTCTCCCCTCTCCTGCTTGAGTAGCCCGAAACCCGAATTATCTGTCAAAAACTGTCCGGGTCACTGGCCTGTCTGCACACGACAGTAGCCCTGAACCAGCTGTCTACATTCTTCTGCCTTTGATAAATATACTCCCTCCATTTTTGTTTTCAGCCCGAAGTGGCAACTCTGGAGCGAAGAGGGAAAACTTCGTAAAACGCATTTGTCCTACCGAGGAGTTGGCGGTTCGAGAGCTCAAGAGTTGGAAAATTCACGCTAGACTGGGCAATTGGCAAATACAAACAGCAACCTTCCCTGCTCTGAAGTAATTGCTCTGCGCATGATTGCTGCTTAAGGAGGCATGCGAATGCGCCAATTCGCAGGGGGAATGCAAAGCTGCCAAGCGAAGCAGAGGTGAGTTCACTGACCAGATGTCGAAGATTAACAGACTTTTCCCACCGTGCAGCGCAAAAGGTGACTGGGCCGTCTAAATTGGTGCCCCTTGAGCTGCTAACTCTCATCTGTAGCAAGGCCTGAAGCAGTTTACTTGCATAGAACAGGGGTACTATATGCATCAATCCTTATTGAACTGACCTTGGGCTACGCCAACTCAACTACTAATACTACTACTACTACTACTCCTACCATCCCCCCTCCCCCATGGACCAGCTGTTCTTATAGCCCTTCTTTACAACAAGGTTTTTTTCCTTCTATACCGGTCAATTATTTTACTAGTAGCCTGTACTGACCGACATATATTGAAGCATTACGGTTAATTGAGTAAACTCTCGTCACTACGATCTTCCAGGCCCGGTTCCTTAGGAGAAGAAATAGAGATGGGATGTCAGAGTGGAAGGAGCAGTGTATTCTGTACATAAGGATTGGAGAATAAATAGGAGGTAGTTGCCACTCGGTCTGGCATTGCGTTCGACCGTGAGGGCCGTGTGAGAGCCCGGGTTCGTCACAGCGACCACCGATGCTGCCTGCATCCGCTTTCTGTCAGGGCAGATTCCGGTCTGTTCTCCAGCATGGAAATTGTCACAAGGGCCCAGAGCGGGCTTTGCGTTAGTCAGCCTCAGGGCGATGATTGGTCCAACCAGTCTGGAATGCGCATATGTGCTCCAGTCGAGTGAGGCCAAATGTCGCGCGTCGCAAACGAACAAGGGCCACTGTGCTAGATCGAGCGCGGCCGGGCGACCAAGATTGTCATAACATGGTCTCGTCTGTGGCGTCTCGCGTTAGAAGAAGGTGGGTTGCAGATCCACTGGACATACATATGTCTGGGTGTAGGAAAAGGGGAGTTAGGAGAGCTTCTGGGAGCATGAGGGAACGCACCTTAGAATTGAGAATATAACCCACGACTTTGGATCTAATATGGATGTCCTGTTCGTCCTCAGATGCGGTGGGAAGAAAGCATATGAAATGTTGAGACGGGGAACGTAAAGCTCTGTTAGGAAGCAGCAATACAAGGCCTTGCAGCTTTTTACTTTCCTTAGAAATTACAACTGATGTTGTTACTTACTATGCTAGCAGCCAAGGTACAATTTAGGTCTATGCCTATAGACCTTAAATATGCTGATGTATACCATGAACAGAAAATAATTTCGAAGAAATTAAAAAGCTGAACTTACAAAACCCGCATATGAACCAGAAAGCAAACAAGGAAATATGGGGGAGACTCACTGATGAGCCGAATCCCTCGCAGCTGTGTCAAGTCGCGGAAAAATACCGGCGAAACACACGTCTGGGCTTTTTAGCTAGTATAGTAGTCGCCGCCTATTAAGCCCACCTCGGGCCCAGACCAAATTGGGCTTAATAAGTGGCAGGCGCACTAACTAGAAAGTCCTAGTTCTTGATTCGCAAACGCAGGATAGGCACTATACATTATATACGTACTGTATTATGTGTAGAGCCTGTTTATGTACAAGAAAAGAATGCTGTTTGTCTGTATTTTACTTAATAACAAAAGCAAAAAATGATTTGCGACACGTTTAAAAAACGCGGTCTCGTGGCAGTTGTTTTGGAGGAAATTTCACTCGCAAGTGCTCCTTGATGTCCTTCTCGAGGCACCAGAAATCGTCTAATTGTGTGAAATCTGATGCCTTTAGACCGCGTTGCAGATGAGAATCTCACTCTATCCTGTTGGCAAACTGGGCTTTGTAGCCGGCGACTGGGCTTATTAGCCGGCGGATTTTGCCATGTAAAATTCCGTCCCAAGCTGATTTGGGCTTAATACGTGGTTGGGCCTATTAACCGT
Organism: Ligula intestinalis; assembly: GCA_036362985.1. Taxonomy (NCBI): domain Eukaryota; kingdom Metazoa; phylum Platyhelminthes; class Cestoda; order Diphyllobothriidea; family Diphyllobothriidae; genus Ligula; species Ligula intestinalis. Next base: position 12,350 of record JAYGXS010001103.1, read on the forward strand.
GGGCTTTATAACTGGCGACTACTGTACCTAGGCCGTTATTATGGTAAGTTATGACAGCGATGAATACAAGAACTGTTTGTGTAGGCACGCCATTGTTAACGGCATAGTAACCGCAACAACCCCTACTCCTTCCTACCTTCCTTTGAATTTGCACCTGATGGCGTGCCCGAGTACGACTTTACTGAATGAAGCCAATAGAACTCTCGGCTTAACGATCGAGTGCACTTAGTCTTGGTTGCTATGCCGTAATCAGTCCTGTGCATATATCGGCCGGACGTGTATTAGGTTTCGGAGTTGGGGGGTGGGGTATACTTCGGTTTAAGGACTCATCTCGGTCTCCTACAAATCAAAATTAGTCAGTGACTCTGAGGGTCGAGGGCTGGAATCCGTTGCTTCATAAATAAAACCTTAGTGAAGCGAAGAGGTCAACCTGTGAAATATTTCAGAATGTGGTCTGATACACCACCTCCTGAATACATTAGTTCGTTGGCGGAAAATTAGGGGTCTGTGGTCTCAGTATGAAACTTGATGTTTCAATGTTAGGCAGCTAGGTATGCACTTTTTAAGGTTGATCGTCTGAATAAATAGTAAAACGAATGTTCATGGCCAGATGTTAACCACTGCTCAAGCTAAACCAAGCAATGCCCCTGTCAGGCAAACCACTGAATAGGACTGAATAGGCTCGCATAATTCTCAGGTGCTCAATAACTTCAACCTGCGCAAGGAGCGATCTGTAGAGCACCACCAGTTAAAATCAAAACTGACTCCGCTTTACAACTGACTCTGCAGCATACGTTCATAGAAGCCCAAGTGTCCTTCGTCGGAAAACTGTCAAGGAATTAAGGGTCATAGAGATAACCCTTCTCACTACGATCTTCCAGGCCCGGTTCCTCAGGCGAATAGAAGTCGTGGAAAAGGCCAGAGTCACAGGAAGATTTTATTCTGAACAGAAAGAATGGAATATAGGTTGGATATCTGACTGTCGGACCACCCGTCAACCCGGTAGGTTGGCTTGGTCCGAAGTGCCGGTGTTACGGGGACGCAAGCGGTGACGTGCTCAGAGCCTACGGCTGGCAGCGCACATCAGCTGATTCATGCCAGCAAAAACGTCTTTTGGGCCGCAGCATGGGAAAATACAAATCGGCATGCAGGCCAGAAGCCCTGTCGCATGTTATAGGCCGGGATTACTCTAGAAAGACCAGAGCCTTATAAATAATCTGTAGTGGACAACCTAAAGCACGCGCTGTCTCTGTGCTGTCCTGAAGAGAAGCTCATGCTATCAGAATCAACTCTTGCCTTCTTTCTGCCTTCTAGTCTGGGACATAACAAGTAGCCACGCAGGTGAGATCCAGTTGTTTCACACGGGACATAACAGCCGGTATGACGAGAGCCAGCGCATTGAGATCCTTGTGTGTTGGCCTTGAGAGCCGATGACTAGACGGATTGAGACCAGGTCAATGTGGATTGAGGCCAGGCCAATGTGGGGATTCTCACTTGGTCAGCAGTCCTTCGAAAGGTCGGTCAAAGCTTGAAGTCATGTGACCTCATGCGGGGGATGCCTGGAAGGTCACTACAACTCCCACTTGCAACCACAAATCCTACAGAGGACTCCCTATTTCTGGAGAACCCTGTTTTCTGCCTAAAAGTTGTTAGGAGAAGGACCAATTCTCCAAGAATACACGGATGCCAGCTATTTTTAGCTCCACAAACCGTGAGTAAAACAGACAAATGAGTAGGCATTAAAGACATCCGGAGCAGAGCCTAGGCGTTTGTCACGTGTTCAGGAATTTTGGGACTGCATGAGTGCACAAAACGGTCTTACTCCCTACAGTTGTCCCATTTTACCCTTGCATTCCGAGTTGTCTACATGAAATTTCGACCTCCGTCCCGGATTCTTCATCAGAGACATGATTAAAAACAGTAGCAGAAACGAGTGATACATGCAAAGGAAGCTGTTGTATTTATAGGACATAGTCATTACTGTGTTCATATGACAAATAACGACAATTAAAGATAATTGCCCCCCCCTGTGCATGGATTGGTTGATGACTGGCATGGGGGTCGTGACCTGTTGAAATTGTATCACGTGATGATTACTGGGCCATCTGGTGCCCCGGTGTTAACGTAAGACGACGCGGTGGCCTGTGCGTTCCCTAAGTGGCCACTTGCTTATGCCAAATTGAGCCTCAGCAACGAATATGGATTGAGCAAGTCGTTGCACATGTCTATGGACTGGGAACCCGTGAACCATGACTCAAGTACTTCTCGACTTACACGATTATCACCTCCTGCGAGAATGTTGGCCTCATCCAATTTGAATGTGTGGTCTGGTGTCGTCGAAGGATCTGCAACTTGAGAATTGACATCATTTCGCCGCACTGCTGCCGCGTGTTCGGCATTTCGCTTCTTGAGAAGCCTGCCAGTTTCTCCTACGTAGTTGCTTTGCCCGCAACTGCACCAGATCCTGCAGATGACTCCAGGTGTTTTTTGCCGTGGCAGTGGGTCTTTTGATCTCAGGATCTGAGGCCTTATGGTTGCTTCCGGCCTCTGTGCGACTCCAAATCCAAATGGTGCGAGTAGGCGCAAGACTCGCATGCTTGTCATCAAGCAATTCACGCACAAGAGGGAAATGCTCGTTAGTTGTCGTTATTTGTTATAATTGTGCAGCAATGACTGCATTCTATAAATACTGCAAATTCCTGCATATTTGCTACCTTTATCTGCTACTGCCCTCTGCTTATGTCTCCGATGATGAATCCATGATGGACCTCGGAACTTCAAGCGAATAAAAGTGTTGGCCAAGCGACCGATCCGTCCTCTTCTCACTTACTTCCTGGGACTCACATTTTCGCTTGTATTAGCCTCTTTTTCTAGCTATTTCTTAACTCTGATGATGGCCTCCTGTAAGGGTTCGAAAGCTCAGGATACTAAACAAAGTGATCCAGCATTCGACAATCCCTCTTACTTACCCGTGTGTACATTACAGTTCGACCGCTCATATGCTCCGCAGCATGGTGGACAAAGAGACGGGAATTTGCATTGATTTGCGTTGCATCTAACACATTCTCTTTCCTCCTCCTCCTCCTTCTCCTCCTCCTCCTTCTCTTCCTCCTCCTCCTCCTCCTCCTCCTCCTCCTTCTCTTCCTCCTCCTCCTCTTCCTCCTCCTCCTCCTCCTCCTTCTCATCCTCCTCCTCCTCCTTCTCTTCCTCCTTCTCCTCCTCCTCCTCCTCCTCCTCCTCCTCTTCCTCCTTCTCCTCCTCCTCCTCCTCCTCCTCCTCCTCCTCTTCCTCCTCCTCCTCCTCGTTTTCTTTTTCCCCCTCCTCCTCCTCCTCCTCCTCCTCCTCCTCCTCCTCCTCCTCCTCCTCCTCCTCCTCTTCCTCCTCCTCTTCCTCTTCCTCTTCCTCCTCCTCCCTCTCCTCCTTTTCTTCCTCCTCCTCCTCTTCCTCCTCCTCCTCTTCCTCCTCCTCCTCCTCCTTCTCCTCCTCCTCCTCCTCCTCCTCCTCTTCCTCCTCCTTCTGCTTCTCCTCCTCCTCCTTTTCATCCTCCTCCTCCTCTTCCTTGTCCTCTCTCAGGTGAGCTCGCTATCAAGACAAAGTCGAGAAGACCGGGGGGAATAAAGGACACAGATAGTTGGCATGGTTGGGAGGCGCAGGTACGTTATCATTTTCAGCATCTCCCAAATGCGACGAAGAAAAATAAGAAGAAGAAGAAGAAGAAAAAGAAGAAAAAGAAAAAGAAAAAGAAGAAGGGAGAAGGAGGACATGGACGAAAGTTTATTCAGACTGACGTTTCGGAAGCTAACTAGGTTCCATCATCAGGTTAAAGTGGTGGTTCGCCGTGCTGGCCGTGGCATGAAGGCTAAAGCGTGGAAGACAACTGATGTCAGA
>JAYGXS010001104.1:4858-15185 GCA_036362985.1 Ligula intestinalis
GGGGGGAAAAGACCAACGAGAAAGGTGGTGTGGAGGAGGAGTACGCGAGAGGTGGAGGAGAAGGAGGGGGAGGCTCATTAATCACCAGTTTCTGTCGTGTGTAGCTGCCGGCTGAGAGCCATGTAGGCGGGCGTCAACTCAGTGTACCGGTTGACTCAGCTGTCATCCAAGGCCCAGGCTTAAATTAACTCTTGTGCGGTCTTTCTCTCGGCATGAGCAACTGCTTTTGCGGCTGCGAAGTTAAATTCGTGGTCCGCCTCATAAGTGTCGGCCGCCTTTTGCGACTGTGCGTCACCCCGTCTGACAGCTAGCTCATTTTCGTACATACGCTAACCAAGCATTCGTCTTGTCTATCCGGTATAATTTCGGGGACAGTTCAGACATTGTGTCGGATACACTAAGCCCGACTGTTCACTGGGACTTAATCAGTCCTTTATTTTCATGATAGAGCTGTGTATGGTGGCCTTGGAGCGGTGCGCAATGCCGACCCTTAGTCCCGTAGCAATCCGCACGGTCGCTTTCGACACAGCCTTGATGCATGGCAGCGCATGAAATATCGTGGGGGTGGTTCTTGTCTGGTCCTTGGAGGGCGGGCACACCGGCATCGGTAAAAAAATACAGCAGCTCGTTACGGCCGGAAGCTTCGGAACAATCAGCTCAGCGGCCCTGGCTGCAAAGTATATAAACGTATGTTAAATATTCTTGCATCCGCAGGTGCATGTGAATTCATACACATAATTTGGGTGGGTGGAAGCATAACTCGCAGTAAACCGGATAAATTACGCCTTGCTATTGCACGCCACCCTTAATTGTGTGTTTGAATTCACGTGCGCTTGCGGATGCAAACGGCGTAAGATTTCATCCAAATTTTGCCGGCTTACATTCAATAAAATGTATTTAAAATGCACTCATTTGTAGTAAAAGGCGTCTGAGTCACAAATCAATTCACTAAACAACCATAGGAACATCATACGTTAGGAAGAAGACTCTATCCCTGGGACAACAGTTTTATTCGCCTGAAGTTTCGACTTCCATCGCGGATTTTCATTGCAGGTATGAGAAGAATGCAATAGCAGGAACGGGTCACATATGCACAGGAATTTGCAATATTTATAGGACATAGACATTTCTGCAATTATATGACGAAAATGAGTGATAAATAAGCAGGTCCAGCACTAATGATGAAAGTTGAGCAAGTCACAGCTCGCATACCAGTCAGAACCGATCAACGTACACGAGAGCGGTGACTTAATTAAAATGCCAATATCGATTGCCAGGGCCTCTGTCCTACCGGGCGTGACTGGTTGATAACGGTTAAGAAACCAGAAATGGCAATTTTCATCCCCCAAGTCTTTGTCGGTTCCGCCTTATCATCATCATATAGTAAATGGCACTATATGCCTGCCTTTAACGTTTATGAAAAAGCAAAAGCATCGTTCTAATACACCAGAATATTTACGATTTTATGTAGCTTACGGACACTAATATGATAACCATATGGGTCTGTATGACCGATGTCAATAGGGCAGTCTAGTCCACTTTCACGAAGTTATCACCTACTGTAATTTTTATTTTGTCAAATAGAAGTAATATTCTTACAGTTTTCTATTCTTCTTCTTGGTCTTGAAGCTACGAGTAGGTGTCAGCCAGCGAAGGTGACGTGCCGAAGAATGCGATTGTGGCAGGTATCGCGACGGATGGCAAACCACTGTACATCGCCAAAGCCCAGATAGAAGACGAGGTTTGTGCGGGCAAGGTTAGAATTTAAACTTTGCACTTATCCTCTGAACTAATTTATTAACCGCAAACGTACCAGCCGTGTGGCTTGACTCGAAACCATAAATAATCACAGTATACCTACTACTGGTTTAATGAAGATTACAGGCAGTTGCGTCACCTGCGAAGCACGATACGCATCACTAAGAACGCCTTATGATATTAAATGCAACAAATGTGAGTCTGCGTGATAGCCCGCCGATATGCGGTATTCCACCAGCAACCATCCACCTTCACTCTTACCAACGTGGCCACAACACTGGACAAAGGTATTCAGCTCAGGTCAGGTCAGGTTTTACTGAGGGAAATATAGGTAAATACGTTTGAACTCCCTATTGTTCAGAAGTCTGGTGGTTTGAATGCCATTTGAGAGATTTAAGGAGAAAAAGTGTTGCCCATATGGGCATGGGGGTAATGGGGGGATGCAGAGTATATTCGAAGTGGATGGCATGCGCTAAGGGTGTTTGAAGCATGTCAGGGAGAGTCCATCGTGGTTTTCGCCATAATACCAAGGGTCCCACGAAGCGAAGTTTGCGGAGGTGACGGGAACATCATCGAGTGTAGGCGATGCGCTCATCGTGCAGCCCTGTTTGTTTAGCAAGTCTGCCAACTAATTGACATAAAATATGTAATCGGTAGTTTTCTTAACAAACATACTACTGAACAGAAGCAAGTGGTATGTTTTTTATAATTTGTTTTCGGCAACTGACAGTTTATTTTCGGGGGCTCAGTGGCTTTTTGGTTTAACGTAATCGTGTCTTAAACATGTCTACAGATGGGTCTGACATAATTGTGTGCTTAGATGGTGACATGACAATGTCCGCGGGTAGAGCATTCCATGCCTGCGTAGTCTGAAGAGATGCCCTCTTAAGTTCGTCATTTTTGCTAACTCGAAGAAGTCGCCAGGTAAAAGACAACAGTCCTGCCCGCGCATTATACAAAACGCATGCATTTGATCGCCACGTATCTGTCTGTAACTTAACGGAAATCACTTGAAATATGCTCAACGTCTTTTTTAGGGTAAAAAGCCCTGAATGGTAACCCGTATGGTCATGCGCCTTTGGACCTTCTCTAGGGAATTTAGGTCTTTCGCGGTCCAGGGTTTCCATACTTGGATGGCGAACTCCAACTTCGGCCGCACAAATGTTCCAAAGACCTAAGCAAAGTAGTCTTTATCGAAAGCACAGCAAGCCCTTTGACAAGATACAGGGCGGGAATCGCAGACGTGGCTTCTTTTGCGCATTGCAGTGAGGGCTTGAGATCCGTAGATATCCATACTCCCAAATCATTTTGCGCGTCCACTTCTTGCAGTTGGATGCCATTTTGGCTGTAAACCATAGGGTTCTGAGAGCTGGGTCGGCCAACTCGTAGGATACTTCATTTGTTCTCGATAAGCGGCAAAAAGCCAGTCTTGAGACCAAGTTTGAAGACGGTTTAGGTTTATCTGCAAACGTTTTTCGTCAGCTGAATTTCTGATGACGTTCCAAATCTTAATGTCATCGACAAGCATATGCACATCAAAGTCCAGTTCACCGACGGAGTCATTGACGTATATAATGAACAGTATAGGGCCAAGGACAGAGCCTTGGGGGACACCACTCTTGACTGCAACGTCTGCCGACTGCTGGTCACCAACATGGACAGTTTGGGAGCGGCCAAGTAAAAAGCTTTGAATCCACTTCAGCAGATTTCCTCGAACATCTTTTCGGGCTAAGTTTGTGCAGAAGTCGTTGATGTGGGACGCTATCAAAAGCCTTCTTGAAGTCGATGTAGATTACATAAAGCGGATTTCGTCCATCAGTAGCAGTTTATTGTTGTATTTTTAAGCGAATGCCTCCGAGCTCCTTATTGGTAAAAGGTAGCTAAATTGCATGGAAAGGGAAGAAAAATGGATGAAAACACTTCAATTTCATTGTTGCAAGCAAAGAGTGCAAAACTGGTGGAGTTGAACTAGTAATAACATATGACAACTCGCTTGGCACGAGTATTATAATACATAGGTAGATTATTTATGCGTATTAAGTATGTGTCTTATTTTCACTCGTGAGTCAGAGTTACTCTGGTAAATAAAAAGTCTGAAAGAATGGCGACTAAAGAGGGCGATTGCTAGAGTGAAAATTTACTATCATTATAAACCAATCAGCTTCCGGGCACCGAACTCACTGTCGGGCACTCCCTCGACCCCCTCGGAAATGTTGGTTGCACGGTTTTATCTGGGTTCAGCAGCTTAGCGATTAGACTGGGTGGTGAGGAATGAACTTCTTTGGCTTGTCGTAGTAGCATGAATCCTGAATTTAAATCTGGTCATATAGTTACGAGGCGAAGGAGAAAATGATTAGATTTAGTAGAATTTGAAGCATTTTGCACTAATGAAAAGTATATCGTCTTTTTTTGATTGAGATGCTACCTAGGCGAACACTGAAGACTTAACAATCGGTCTACAGAAGCCAGGCTATTCTCGTCAGTTGAGCTGTCAGTTAATCTATGGATTCGGAGTATAGAACACACACTTAAGCTGTTGTAGCTTACAATACTAACAGCCTAGGTACTACTTAAGTCTCTCTGTCGGCAGTAAGCTGATAGTTCGCAATGGCTGAAGAGTGTCAACAAAAAGATACACTTTTGTCTTCGCTTAAAGACCTTAAATATAGTGATATATACAATGAACAAAAATTAATTTCTGCAGAGATTAAAAAGCTGAACGCACTAAATTGTTGGACTCCTTGATTACAATGCTGAGCTATTAAGCCACGCCCCATATTGATAGAGGCGTGTCGTTACCTTCTGAAGTCGTGGGACCGAATAAAATGTACCACGTCATCTTAGGCGACTGAGGGTCCAATTAAGCTTGGCGCACCAAGGTTCTAGGCTTCTTTATGTCTTGTTATTAATAGCATATTAAGCACACCGATGGCCGTTGTTCAGCGAAATCTGTTGGCGGAATTCAAAGACAAATCTTTCAATGTAGACCATTGGTGTTTAACCCCTGACACAAAGCGATGTCTATTTCAATAATGACTTGGACTCTTTTTGACTTAAAAAATGAGAACGATATGATATTCATTTCAAAAAAATCTGCCTTCTAGCTGCACAACGGCCACTTATTTGCGCATTTGCCGTACGCGGGCAGTGAGCAGTTGGTGACGGACTATGAGATCCTCGTTGGAAGGAGTGAATAATACAAGGTGCTGCCAACTTAGCAAAATTGTGTTCTGCTTTGAGGTTCAAATGCTGCTCTGCAGATAAAATCCTCAATTAACAGTTCCTGTACAGGCTTAGGTAATTCTAAAATTTGCACTTCGCTGAAAAATAACTTCGAGAGCCGGTTACTTTCATGTTATCTGAATTTGTCTTTAAAATCGTGCATTCCTTTAATGGCGAATCATCAACAGTGGGATATAGGAAGGTTTACCAATGTACCCGAAAAAAAGGTTGATGAATCATTATTTTAGAAACCAAATCCAATTTTCTAAGGCCACTATAAATAAACTAATTCCGAATAAATGGCAAAGACTGGGTTGGATTACCATGTGTAGAAGATAGTAAGAAGTATTTTGGAAAGAGTGAAGGCGATTGCGATTGCGATTTGAGATGAAGAGTCTTCTTCCATACATCGAAAGTTTACATGGTCTCATGCCTACGATTCAAAGCTTCGTTAAAAAGCTAATAAATCTAGATTGGCTTCTTTTCTTCTTAAAAACACGTTACTTCATTGGATTTGCGCCATATTAAGGATTAAAAGGAAAGGTAGACCAGATCCCTATCAAGGCGCCTTAAAATAAAACCGATTTTTGGGTGAGGATAATATTGACCAGACACTCCTTCATTAAAGACTAAAAAATAATACTTCACATGTAAAGCAAAATTAAAGTCTTCGCTGTAGGAAATTATGGCTTTGGTCATCTGAATTATCTAACTTTTACTAAATTCCATCTTCAGAAGTTAAAATGGCAACAAAAACGTCAAACAACTGTTGTAGGAGGCAGAGACCAATCAAACACCAGGGATAGCAGTCTGAGATGACTGCTTGGGGCTCTGGGTGCCAGCGCACGATGGATAAATAAGTTAACTAAAGTTTTAGTGGAGCCGCCTGCTTCCAACAATTGCCAGCTTTAATCAGCTTTGGCGTGAACGAAGCAAGATTATTCAGAAATATTATGTTGTTCGGGCCTCCGATGAGGGGAAAATAATGTCCTGAATTCGATAAAAATCGGTCTAAATGTCATTTTATCATGCAATCAAGAAGAAAACGCATATGTTTCATTCCCTAGACTATCTTTTGGTTGGGGTTAATGTTCCATTGCACGCCAATGACGGAACAAAAAGCCTTGTCTGTTTCTTTTGACCTCAGGAAGACTACATATGTTAGTGTTGAACGAGCGTTAGTGGCAAATGAAGTGTGTGTCTGGGTGCGAGATAGGTTTTGACAATGAAATACGGTTGTTTCCACCGATTCCAGATTCGTGGAACCTTGACATAAGCAGTTTATCGGGTGCCTAGCATAGTAAACATACCTTGGCCACCGCAATTTCAGGGTGTGGCGTGTTGGCTCTCAAAAGTTGGTCCGAGCCTTTGACAACCAACCTGTTCACATACGTGAACAAGAATAGGGCATTAATTTATACGTTAGTGTGCATCATGTGACTGTAAGCTCCAGGTTAATTATTTGAGTGAATGCTTAGCGATTTTGCGGCTTCTACTTGGTTGATAATTGCCGGTGAGTGAATGCGGGCAGGCCTCTTAGCTAGAATTGGTGGTGTGGGATGGATAAAATATGTACGGGATACATGGAGGTCAGGTGAGAGGTGAGAGAAAGCTCATCAATATAAAATTTCAGCTATTTTTTTGAACGTAAAATTTAGGTTCTCAGATGCGTTACGACGCATGCCTGGTACTTCTAGTCAGCATGAACTGGTTCACAAAGAGCTCGAAAGAGCGAGACAGAGACAAGACTAGTCAGCCAGCGAGAGAGAGAGAGAAAGTTTACTCAGACAGAGCACGTTAGGGTTCATCAGTGCAAGTCAGCGCAAGTCAAGTCAGACACACGGTGAATGTAATTTAAAAGGACGCGAGAGACATCATCCGATAATGGGCTCATCAGGGCCCAAGGAAAAATTAATATTCACGTCGCGCTCGCATGACGGCTGCGTAAGCTTAGCTCGCGGGGCCTTTCTGTGAGATGTATAATCACGGGAATGGGCGCATTTACAAACACCTCCCCTTCAAGTGTGTCAGAACCGCTTATAGCGTGGATTGACCTGTAAGCGCTGCGGACTTTGGCGAACACGTTTGGTCCGGCGTGTTGAGGGCAGTTTCAGGTCTACTACTGCGGTGCCAGGAACTGGTTCCGAAAGCGGTACATTCAAAGGGGCTGCGGCACTCGGTTCGGGGACAGAGCGGTCTGCTCGAAGAGCAAATGTGTCCAGCAGGATGTCGAAAGGGAATGAATCGTCTTATTCATGCCTATTTGGTTGACTCTACTGCTGTCGTTAAATCTGATTGTGGTGACGAAACCAGGTGTCATTACCGAAAGAGACGTCAAACAGCATGTTGCATCTTTGTGCTTTTATCTTCCCCTCTATCCATTTCAGTAGCCCTGCTTTGTAGTCACGAACAAACGCAGGTGTTTCAACGGAGAGCTTGCCACAGGAAACAGGTGGATCTCGCCTTGTTCTCAAAAATCTTGCAATAAAAAGGGAGCAGGCTTTATACAGTAAAGACCGCATTACCAAATTAACGGATATGATGTATTATAAATGAACATCTAAAAATTGTCCAAAAAGTTCAAAATTAGAAGTATTTTTAAAACCGAAGGATATCCCTATTATAGGTAGAACATTTAAAGAAGTCATAATTTTTCGGCATGTATTCCATAAAATATATTTGCATCTATGAAGGCCGTCAAAATCGACAACGACAGGCATACTACTCAAGTTTTCACTTTTTAAAGTGCATGATTTTTGTTGGTGGTCAGAAAGAAGCTCATTAAAAAACCAGGCTGTACGATCGTCCTTTTCAAACCATTCGTAATTAATATGCTTCAATCGAAAGCCCATTTCAGAAAACCGGGTGACATTTCATGAATAAGGGAATCTACTGTAGCTCGACCATCCAGAGGATTCTTTTGTTTTGAAAAACTATGATTTGAGAATTGAGTTTTGACAGAGCAGTTCGGTACCCTATCAAGGTTTAAATAAACATTGATAAATGATCACGTTAAACTCTTGCCCATATTATAAAAATGTTATCGTATTCGCAGAAAAGTATCATTAGCCAATCCCGTTTTGATTCACAATGCTTCCGACGTCTAATTATTGTGAGGGTCAAGCGGTTTGCCTTTTGTTCCAAAAAGACCATCCCTAAGTACTGCGCAATAATCGCCACCAGGTAGTTTGATAAGCAAACGCCTCCATTGGAGTCGCAGCACCACTGTTGCGGAGCAACGAGGTAGCCCTATGTCACAACCCTTTCCATAGAAAGCACTAAAGCAGAACATATGTGTTGCCATGTTGAATGAAACACGTCGCCAGCTTACCGCGGTCGTCCGCGCTATTACGCCATTAAGGGGCGATTACTCATATTCTGACTGGCTGGATGACGGCCTGCGCAACCTTGGCACAACCAATGGGCACCCCAAACTGTCTTTCACTGTCTGCATATAAATGGCGTTGATCGAGTCGACAGCAATCCTCACGGTAGGTTAACTAAGACCGTGCGTTATCTTCTCATCTATATCCTTATTCAAGGGTTTTGCTTTATCAGCTAAATTTTTCAGAGTTCAGTATGGTTTAAATTTGTAAGCAAAGACGTTCGGTTTTGGTACGATGGTGGTTAATTAGTTTCATATATTGAGCACTGGCTCAAACTATTTCTAGCAAACCGTGTTCTATGCACAATATGCAAACCTGCAGATGGCTGGTATACTATATGGGTGGCAAGGCCGCAAGATACAATGTATGGGCTCTTTAGAAGATTGACCAATATCTCCTGGAAGGTTATTACGAAAGGTTTCCCCTGAGATTTACCCCAAATAAACATGTTTAGGCAAAAGAAGCTTATGTAGCCCAACTCATATATCCCTAGTCCCAGCATATGTCCTACAAAAAGAGTGGTTATGGACTTTTTTTGGTGTGAAAAATAGGATAGAATGAGAAGGAAATTTTTAGAAGTAAGTGTAAAGTGAAAAAAAAGGAGTCGAAATTGCTTCCCGTGGCCGCTGGAAGCAGGTTGTTCCGCCTGTAAATTGAACGTGTGCGCGGCGCATCGCGCAGCGGACTTTACTAATCTAAGTCAAGAGCAGTAAGTTGGACCGTAGGCAAGTTGAAGTAGACGAACTCCTAACAACCAATTTAATTTTTCGGGAAATTCAAGAAACCTGCAATTTCATAACCGTGTTTTTCCGCAATTAGTTAAATGATAATACAAATCGAGAAAATCTGCAGATAGAAATCAACAACAATTATAAATAAAGTAAACTAAAACTGCATTTAGCATTCATTTAAGTATATTCTACTGCGTGTCCTAATTTCCCGCCCATAAAACTCAATAAATACAGTTTTCGTAGGAAAGCATGCATGTTGTATGGATGAGTGAGTGGGACTACATACGCTTCTTTTGCCAATTTCGATGTGCACATATTTTATTCATGTAAAATGTAGGCCTTATCTCTAGTTAAATGAGATTTTCTTTTTTTAAATGCCTCTGTGCTATACACACTGACAGAATCAACCATGGCCTGCATAGGCCACGACATTCAGTTGGGTCTATCCCAGGTAAAACCAAAGGCGAGTGACCTTCCGGAGGGCGCCATTGAGACGCAGCCCAGTGTCTTCATATGCGGTGCCGTGCACGATGGGGAACAAATACCCGGAAAATATGTCCCACGTTATGCTAAAGCCTACGTCTTTTCGGTGGCAAGGAACACCAGAAGACGCAGTGTGAGGTACTCTGCGACAACAGTGTACACGGGCATTGTGGCTGGTAAGCAACCATGTGAGACTTCATGTACTGTTATACCGGTAGGTTTTGATACTGCATTACGTGGACGAGTCAAGAAAAAAACGAAAAGCAGGAGGGTATGAGTGGGAAAAGGGCGCATTTCAACGATGCCGATGACTAGGTGTAGCTTCTGTGCGTGACCAAACGAGTTTTGAGTCATTTGCGCTACTACTACTACTAATACTTCTACTACTGCTACTTCTACCATAATACTACTAATACTTATACTATAACTACTAATACTGCTGCTACTAAAACTACGACTTCAACTTATACTAATACTTATACTTCTACTTATTCTACTAAGAATACTCTTCTATCGCTTCTTTCTTGTGCAGAGTCGACCAACGATGTGGCGCTAGGTTGCAAATCCCAGTAATTGCTAGTGTCGCTAAAACCGAGTGACGATGGTGTAGCCCGTGGGCTGGACACATGATCCGATATGCAGATTCATGCGTGTCGACAGACATGTCCAAATTCAAATCCATATCAGCGTCAGCTCGTTCTTGTGTAATTGTTGACGCTATCTCTGGAGCCCCTTATACAAGTATAT
>JAYGXS010001105.1:0-11201 GCA_036362985.1 Ligula intestinalis
ACTTATCCCCACATGTTAAGCAAATCGCACCATAAGCCAATCGACTATGTGGCTTCAATATGTTTCGGTACCATGTCATCAGATGACAGACAGAAACTAGAAACAATCCAGCGAAGGTTTACCAGAGTTCTGTGTAAACGCGATGACGCCCGACACTCCTATTCAATAATGTACAATAGATATGGTGTTAAACCCCTCTGGCAAAGGCGACTCCAAAATGGTTTAACTTTCCTATTTAAAGTGACAAATAATCAGAACATCGTAAGCAATAATATGTTAACAGATCAAAACGGTTCCCGTTTAACTAGAAACAACCAGCATACAATTCATAACGCTAAAGCTAGGATGGCATAGCGATCGAATTTCTACACCATAAGATATGCGATCATATGGAATGCCCTACCCAACGATATTCGCAAAAGCCACAGTTTAGCTGAATTTAGAAGAAAGACCAAGCAGTTCTTCTCAAATGACATGACGCATATATTTCTGAACAAAATAGGACACTTTGCTAACCATTTCTTTGACGTCCAATACGGACCAAAAGGGATCTTACGGTCCAGGAGAGTTCCCGAAAATTTTAAGGAAAACTGGCCAATGCTGGAAGCTTTCCAGTCGACGGTTTCCAACGCTGATAAAATCAAAGCTTAAGCAAAATCGTGCCTTACCTCCTTTCCCAATCCTTAAAAATAAAAAAACAAAAACTAAGAACAATTTATTGATTCCAATATTCCTCGACTAATATCTAAAAGTTTATAAAACATTATTATGAATGAAAATAATTTTCTCTTCTACTATACTAAAATATATATTGTTTCCTCTTAGTATGTATCAGAAGTATAAATACTTATGATGTTTACCTCAATCTCACTTAGATACATCCTCTTTTGTCGAGCGTTTGTAGCCCACCAACGCTCTGGTGGGGGAGTTATGTGGGCTCTTGGCCCTACTTATGTGTTGTTTAAGTTTATCAATAACCAATTTTGTTAAAACTAAATACAACACACGTACACACTTTCGGTTTTGACGCGTGCTAGCAACTATCTTGCTAATCACCCTCCACGGCTC
Organism: Ligula intestinalis; assembly: GCA_036362985.1. NCBI lineage: Eukaryota > Metazoa > Platyhelminthes > Cestoda > Diphyllobothriidea > Diphyllobothriidae > Ligula > Ligula intestinalis. The sequence goes on from JAYGXS010001105.1 coordinate 1,069, forward strand.
AACTCTCTCCTCACCTGCCGCTGTTTATTTTGCCCTTCAATGACACCTCTGTGGCAATCACTTTCGGCTCCAGGAGAATCCAGCGACAATTTTCAAACGAGTTTTCTCTCCATTTTTGCAATTCACAGCCCAAAAAACTTGGATCCCAGTCCTCGCAGAGTTATTCTTTGGCAAGTCGACTACTTGACTACAGCCGACTAGGATCGTGAAGGATCTAAGTGAGTTGTATCATTTCTAATCTTCATCGTCAATCTCTTTACTGGATTTTACGACTTTTCCACTAGAATAGTCTAGTAAATCCCTTATTAGCGGTTAGTCTACCCTCGAAAGTTTTCCATTGCGTATTTGCTAAGACGTTTTGTATATTTGTAGTGATAAAATCCCTACATACCTCAGGTAAAGGACATGACAGTTTTTCCAGACCCCTAGTATTCTTACTATAAAACCGTAACACCTACAATGTATAGCTATTTTATTTCATGTTTTTCTAGCTTTGTTCCCTAGAAGTCAGGTTTTTTTTCACTTAAAACAAACTCCTTATTTCGCACACTATTGACCTATCAAAAGACCAAAACAAATACAATGATCACTGCGGAAGAAATGGTTTAGGTTAGGTTTTTTCCTGCCTTCCGGGGTTTTTGACGGCGCCAAAGACGTGCTTCACAAATAAATCTTATTACTTATTACTTTATTAATGCACAGCATGCCCCGACGTGGGACAGAGAAAATTGCAGCTACACTGATCAGCGGATGCCAGTCCGATCCCAATGCCGGGATTCGCTTGGTGTTGCCCACAGGGTAAGTTGCAGTCACACCGAACAGCGGACGCTAACCCGCTTCCAATGCCAAGCTTGCCCGAAATGGCACACAGGGTGAGTTGCATCTACACAGAACAGCGGACGCTAATCTGCTCCCAAAACCAGGCTTACTTTAAGGTGGGTTACGCGGTGAGTTGCACGTACACAGAACATCGGACGCCAGTCTGCTCCCAATACCGGGCTTGCCCTAAGGTGGGACACAGGGTGATTTGCAGCCACACTTATCGGCGGACACCAGTCAACTTCAAATGCCGGGCTTGCTCCAAGGCAGAACACAAAGAGCTTCAGCCACCTCAGAGTGCGGACGCCAGTCTGCTCATAATACCGGAAATGCCCGAAGGTGGGACGCAGGGTGATTTTGAGCCACACCGAACTACGGAAGTTTTTCCGCTCCCAAAACCGGGCTTGCTCATAGGCACCACACAGGGTGAGTTGCAGCTGCACAGAAGCCAATTGCAAAAATCAGTAATTTACCTTACTATGGGAACAATACCAACATTTCAGCGTCTACATCAGATGTAAACACTAATGTTTTTACTTTTCCAATCCCCAAAATTGCCCACAATCCACAGTTAATTCACTCTAATAATACTATGAATAGCTTCTCGCAACCTTCGATGCCATTTTCGAATGCCTCTCGTCCGACAAATTATGCTGACACTTCAGCATCTATAGCAGATGAAAGTACTCGCGTTAATTTTTTCCAAACCCGCAAATTGCCCAAAATCAACGCAAAATCAAAACTACTAATTATGATCATATTCTTCCATACCCATTTAGGTCATTTTCAAACAAGCGTTTTCCGAAAAATTATACTAACTCTTATCACAGTCCTTTTTTTACGGCTGCCTCCTACTTTTCGGACTCAACAAAATGGGCACCCTTTCCTCAATTTCCAAGCAAATCTCCTGCCATACAATAATCCTAATATATTTAACAATTATATTTCAGGTAATTGTAGTGCACAGCAATCTTGCTTTCCGCCTTTTGTTTCTCCCATGCCAGTTCCCTTTCCGTCACAAAGTTTTCTTTTTTTATAAATACAGCCGAGCGTAACCTGCATCTCAGGGATACGCTCAGAATAGTTTCTCTGAATGTGACATCAGTTTTAAATAAAATGACAGAGTTCAGGACAGTAGCTTTTGAGCTTGATCCAGATGTTATTTGTATCACTGAATCTTGGGCTCACTCTCTTATCTCTGACTCAACGTTCGCTATGGATAATTTTAGTTTTTACCCACAAGACCGCATTGAAAAACATGGGGGTGATTGCCTTCTTTATATCAAATCATCTTTTGTACATTTCCCGTTTCATCTGAGCATTTCATCGTTTTCTGGAAATGTTTGCTTTATTTCAGTCATCCTCCCGCACAATGAAAAAACCGTAATTGGCTGTATTTATAATCCCCCATGTTATTCTGGTAATGAAAGTGCGCTCTGCGAACTGTTTGCAAAAGTTGCAGAAGCTGAAGTTGATGTCAAAATAATAATAGGTGATTTCAATCTGCCAGACGTTGACTGGGAGGCAAATACTTGCCCGCCAAAATTTCAAAAATTGGTAGAAACTATTTATTTTGCAAACATGTCACAACTGGTCAGTTCAGTGACTAGAAATGAGAGCATATTAGATTTAATTTTTACAAATGATGTCCACCCTCTCTTTGTGAATTCTCATCGTGATCTCTTCACAAGTGACCACGCATCAATTCAGTGTTGTTTTCCAGTCTCTCCTTCAAAAAAGCCTGAGGTAAAATGCAATAACCTCGCTTTTGTTAACACAAACCTTGAACTCATAAATGACTTCGTAAGTACTCTAGATTTGCACACTATTTTTTCAACTACACATCCAATGAAATTTTACAAATCCTTACAAAAAATGCAGAATTTTATCCCACTTAAGCCTATTAAATCAAATTCAGCTCCCTCTACCGTTCCACATTTTCTCCAAAAAAGGCTTAAATAATTACGGAAGCAACTTAAGGATCCGTCTAATAGCTCTTTGTTGGCGCACTTAAGGAAAGTGCAAATATTTGAATTAGCGCTAAAAATAAGGCTTGCACGAGATAGGCGTAGAGAGTCCCTGGCACTAAATGATGCTAACTCTTCCAAATCGGTTGCTCAAGTCTTCCGTTTTCGGTCATCCGCACAGCTTCAGAAAGTCATTACGCCTTTACTCGATAGTAGTAATCATTTTCTTACAGAGGATTTGGCAAAATCAGAAATGTTTAATTCCTTCTTCGCAAAGTTCTTTACAATTGAGACTAGTCCAACGACCGAAATACCTCTGATGTGTGATGCAAATCTCACTTAAATTGATTTGTGACCTACAAGTATTCATAAAGAAATAGCTTGTCTCAGCAATATACATTCAGTCGGGATGGATAACATTCCAAACTCATTTATTAAGCAACTAAGAGATTTTCCCTCTTTACTGAGCAAAATATTTACAATATTTCTCGAAAACTGTTTTTTCCTGATTCTTGGAAAACGTCTACTGTGATTCCAGTTTTTAAATCTGGTTCCAGATCTGACATCAAAAATTATCGCGGTCTTCATAAAACACCTCGTCTAGCTAAACTGTTTGAAAAATTAATCGCCAATAAAATTACAGATTTTGCATAAGCAATCAAATATTAAATATATCTCAGCTTGGTTTTTTTACCGGACCGATCTTGTAAAACATGTCATATGTCTTTTCTTAATCTCCTCACTTCTCTTCGTAACGATCATTTATCTGTGGTGGTCATCTATTTTGATCTTAGTAAGGCATCTGGTAAAGTACCTCATAGGAGACATTTAGCCAAACTAGAGGCTATTGGATTTCGTAATACTCTCATTGACTTTATTAGATCATATCTTTCTAATCGAGAACACCAGGTCTTAGTGGGGTCCTCATACTCTACCCCTACCACTATTTTAAGCGGTGTCCTTTATGGCACCGTTCTGGGCCCCCTGTTGTTCTTGCTTCATATAAATGATATTTCAAAAATAGTTAAACACTTTCAATCATATAATGCTCAGAACGCATTCATTCGGCTTTGGACGCTCTATCTGCGTGAAGCTCCATTTGGCAGATGGAGTTCTCGCCTTCTAAGTGACAGTTTATGTGTTTTGGGCCTGAAAAGCTGCCACAGCCTATCATTTGTTAAGGTTGCCCCATGACTTAATGCTCTTACATTAAGGACTTAGGTTAAAGTTACACCAATAAATTAGATCTTTCACCTCACGCTGATAGAATAACAGCAAAAGCTGCTCAGATATGCGGCTTCATCTCTTATAATTTCTACCTTCCCCAAATGAAGCTAAGACTTTATCGGATGTATGTGTTTCTTATTCTAAATACTGTTGACCATTCTTCGGTCTGATGAACGTATCTAGCCGTTCAAAAATTGAATGTGTCCAAAGAAGATTCACTAAAAGTGTCCTTTATCCGGCATTTTCAGATACTTTCTACTCAGATAGATGTGTTTTAAGGAAACTGAAATTTATTTGGGTTAGGAAACTGGAAGCAAGGTTTTGTCTCCTGTTTCGCCTCAATAATAGTTCAAATCTTCCCAAGATTTCTGCCCTTACTCCCGTTACTTGCCCTTACAACCTAATAAATTCAACGTTGATTATACCTCCTCCTGCTTCTTACACTTCTAAGCGATCTTTATTTTTCGCTTTTAGGTACAGCTATCTTTGGAATAATTTGCCGATTGATATTCGGGCGTTGACTAGCCTATGTGCATTCAAGCGAAGACTGCACATTTATCTTAACATTTAATCTATTAACCTTTTGTTTTCCTCATCTTTTCCGGGCAGCTTTCTCCACGATCCTGAGAAAGGACCATCGGGAATTTAGGATCTTTTCTTGAAACTACCTTCCTCTGACTCGTGTCCCCCGGAATCAGGACGCAGTCTTGACGGCTCTCGTTTCGCTTGTCATCAACCATCATCAGGGCCTTATATTTGGTCACATCTCAGCCATCCACAACGATGGTTTTGTAGATTTGACGGATTTTTGGATATCATGCTGCGGTGCCCATCACGATCTTAAACTGGTGGGTTCCCTATGTTCAATTATGCCACACCGGTTTGGGAACCCGAGTGTAGTGCCGGGATCCCGTTTTTACCAGTAATGTTTCGTTAATATCTATTGTTCTGCTCCACGCTCAGCTTCGACTGAGTTTGCTTCCAAGCCCCCCCCCTTACTAACAGAGGCAGTGGGTACCAGAATACATAGTCAGAATCTAGATAACGATGTGGCTCATCTGTGTGTGCCGTTGAATTTCACCTTCCACATGACACTTCTATATTCATTTTTTTTCGAATCTAACAAATTCACTTCTGAACGGTTATGCTCGTCTTTTAGTCGTAGACTACGGATACTGTTTGTGAAACCAATTATTTCTAGTACTTCGTGCTATCGATTTTTTGGTTTATTGATGAGGCCCACCGGGCCTGAAATATACAACTTATTTTGAGCACAGCGGACGCCAGCCTGCTACCAAAACCGGGCTTGCCCTAAGGTTGACACAGGGTGATTTGGAGCCACGCCGAACTACGGAAGCTTTTCCGCTCCCAAAACCAGGCTTGCCCAAAAGTAACAAAAAGGTTGAGTTACAGCCACACCAAATAGCAGACGCTAGCCCGCTCCCACGGCAAGGAATGCCCCCAGGCGGCACACAGACCGTGGTAGCCACACTGAACTGCAGACAAAAGTCAAATCATAATGCTGGGCTTGTCCGAAGGCACCACACAGAGTGAGTTGCAGCCACACTAAACAGCGGACGTTAGTGTGCTCCTTATACCGGGTTTGACCCAAGGTGCGACACATAGTGAGCTGCAGCCACACTGAACCAAGCACGCCTGTCCACTCCCAATACCCGATTTCCCCCAAGGCTGCGCACAGGGTGAGTTGCAGCCACACCGAAAATTGGACGCCAGTACACTCCGAATGCCGTGCTTGCCCCGAAGAGGCACACCGAATGAGCCGCACCCACGAAAAACAGCGGAGACCAGTCCGCTTCCAATTCCAAGCTTGCCCTGAGGCGGCACACTGGGTAAGTTGCGGCCACACCAAACAGCGGTAATCAGGCCAATGCTGGGCTTGCCCAATAGTGGCATACAGGGTGAGTTGCAGCACCGTTAAACAGCGGATGCCAGCTCACTACCGATGGAAGGCTCGCTTTAAAATATCCGAAGGGGGAAAATGCAGCCACACCGCACAGAGAACGCCAGTCCGCCTCAATGACAGGCTTGCCCTAAGGCAGCACACCAAACATTGGACGCCAATCCGCTTCCAATGCTGGGCTTATTCCAGGGCAGCACGCAATTTGAGGTGCAGCTGCACCGAATAGCGGGTGCCAGTGCCGTCTAATGCCAGGCATGCCCGGAGGTGGCACACACGTAAAATTGCAGCCACACCGAACAGTGGAGTCCAATCCACTCCCTTTACAGGCCTTGCCCCAATGCGGCACACAGGGTGAGTTAAGTTTACACCAAACAGCAGACGCCAGTCCGCTCTTAATACTGGGCTTGCCCCAACATAGTTAACAAAACGTTGTAGCCACACCGAACAGCGGACTGTCGTCCGCTCCAAATGCCGAGCTTGGCTCAAGGTGCCACCAGGAGAGAGTTTCGGCCACACCTGAAAGCAGACGCCAGTATGCATTCAAGGTGGGTCTTGCCCTAAACCAGCACACAGAAAATGCCAGCCACACTTCAAAGTGGACGCTAGTCCGCTTGCATTGCCAAGTTTGCACCAAGGCGGGACAGAGAGAGTTGCATCCACCCAAACAACGGATGCTTAATTGCTCCAAATATCGGGCTTGCCCCGAGGCGGCAAACAGCGTGAGTTGCAGCCGCCCGAATCGCAGACGCCAGTCAACTTCTTACCTCGGGCTTGACTGAAAGGCGGCAGACAGAGTAAAATGCATCTTCACAGAACAGCGGATGACAAACAACTTGCAATGCCGAGTTTGTCCCAAGGCGGGACAGAGAGAATTGCAGCCACCCGAACAGCAGATTCTAGTGCGCTGCCAATGCCGGGCTTGCCCTTAGTTGGGAAAAGGAGTTGCAGCCACCAAAATGGCAGATGCTAGTCCTCTATCAAGGCCAAATTTGGCCTAAGGCGGCACAAAATGTGAATTGCAGTCACACCAAACAACGGACGCAAATTTGCTCCCAATTCCGGGTTCTCTACAATGCGAAACGAAAAGTGAAATGCAGCCGCACCTAACAGCGGACGCCAGTCCACTGTCAATGCTTGGCTCGCTTCAAGGTGTTCCATGGTGTGAGTTGCAGCCACACCTCACAGCGGACGACACTCCACCCCAATAGCAGGCTTGCCCTTAGGCGGCACTCCAAACAGTGGACGCCAGCGTGCTCCCAATGCCGTGCTTGCCACAATGTGGTTCACAGGGTGAGTTGAAGTCATACCAAACAGCGGATGCCAGTCAACTCCCGAAACGGATTCGCCCCAAGGCAAGACGCAGTGCTATGCAGCAACTGCAAACAGCGAACGCCAGTCTGCATTCAAGAAAGGTCTTGTCTTAAGGCGGCACACAGAGGGTGCCAGCCACACTTTTAAGCGGACGCCAGTCCGCATCCATTGCCGAGTTTGCCCCAAGGAAGGACAGAGAGAGTTGCAGCCACCCGAACAGCAGGCGCAAAATTGCTCCCAATGCCGGGCTGGCCCAAAGGTGGCAAACGGAGTGAGTTACAGCCAACCGAAAAGCGCACACCATTCAACTCCTTATCCCGAGCTTGCCTTAAGGCAGCCTACAGTGCAAAAAGCAGCTTCACAGATCAGTTGACGCCAAACCACTTGCAATTCCAAGTTTGTCTCAAGGCGGGACCGAGAGAGAAATGGATGCAGCCACACCAACCGCAGACTGCAGTTCGCAATCAACGTGGGTCTTGACTTAAGGCATCACACAGAAATTACCAGCCACACTTCAAAGCGGTCTCCAGTCCACTTCTTTTGCTGAATTTGCCCCAAGGTGGGACAGAGAGAGTTGCAGCCACCCAAACAACGGACGCCAAATTGCTCCCAATGCCAGGCTTGCCCCGAGGCGTCAAACAGCGTGAGTTGCAGCCACCCGAACAACGAACACCAGTAAACTCCTAATCTAGTGCTTGCCACAAGGCAACACACAGTGTGAAATGCAGCCACACAGAACAGTAGACCCCATTCGACTTGCAATGCCGAGTTTGTCCCAAAGCATGACAGAGAGACATATAGTTGCAGCCACCAGAACAGCAGAAGTCAGTCCGCATTTAAGGTGGACCTTGCACTAAGTCAGCACGCAGAGGGTACCAGCCACCTATCAAAGCGGACGCCAGTACACTTCTATTGCTGAGTTTACCCCAAGGCGGGACAGAGAAATTTGCAGCCACACGAACAACGGACGTTAAATTACTCCGAATGCCTGGCTTGCCCCGAAATAGGACAGCGAGTTGCATCCACCCGAATGGCAGACGACAGTCCGCTATCAAGGACAGATTTGCCCTCCGGCGCCGCAAAAGGTGCGTTGCAGCCCAGCCGAACAGCGGACGCTAGACCGCTCCTCGTGCCCGGCTTGTTTCTGATGCAAGAGGCAGAGAGTTGCAGAAACAGCGTACAGTGGACGGTAGTCCGCTCGAAATACCGGAGTTCCACATTTGTGGGAAACAGAGAGTTGCAGCCTCACCGAGCAGCAACGCGGCTTGTCCCAAGGCCGGACGCAGAACTTTGCAGCCACACCGAACAGGGGACTGGCGTCCGCTATCAAGGCCAGGCTTGTACAAAGGCGCCGCACATGGCAGTTGCAGCCACACCGAACAGCAAAAGCATGTCCGCTTTCAAGGCCAGATTCACATTAAGGTGAAATAAAGTGTTAATAACATCCACAGCGAACAGCGGAAGAAAGTACGCTCCCAATGCCGGGCTTGCCCCAATGTGGGACACAGGGTCATTTGCAGTCACAACTTACAGCGAAAGCCCGTCCAATCTCAAAGCCGGTTTTGCTCAAAAGCAAGACCCAGAGATATGCAGCCACACAGAAAAGCGGACTGGAGTCCACCCTCAAGACCAGGCTTGCCCTAAGGTAGCACACAGGGTGACAGGAAGCCACACTGAACAGCGGATGCCAATTTGCTCCCAATGCATGGCTATCCCCAGGGCGACGCGAAGGGTGAATTGCAGCTTCAACGAACAGCAACGCCAGTCCGCTTACAATGCTGGGCTTGCTCATTGTTAGGGCAAAGAGCGTTACAGCAAGGCTTTAAAGCGCTCTGGCGTCCACACTGAAGGCAAGGCTTGCACTAAGGCGGTGAAATTAGAGAGCTGCAGCCACACTAAACAGCAATGCCAGCAGCTCCCAATGCTGGGCTTGTCCCTTGGCAGGACACAGAACGTTGCAGCCACACCGAAAAAGGGACTGGCGTCCACTCCCAAGGCCTGGCTTGCATTAAAGCGCCGCACATGGAGAGTTGCAGCCACACCGAATAGCGGAAGCACGTTTGCTTTCAAGGCCAGATTCGAATTAAGGTAAAACCAAGTGTTTATTACATCCACAGCTAACAGCGCACGCCAATTTGCTTCACATGCCGGGCTAACCCTAACGGGGCAAACAAGGTGATTTGCAGTAACACCGAACAGCGGAAGACTGTCCGCTCCCATGCCTGGCTTGCCCCAACGTGGTACACAGGGGAAATTGCAGTCACACCAAACAGCAACGGTAGCAGCTCCCAACGCTGGGCTTGTCCCAAAGCGGGAAACAGAAATTTGCAGCCACACCGATCAGGGGACTAGAGTCCACTCACAAAACCAGGCTTGCATTAAGGCACCGCACATGGAGAGTTGCAGCCACACCGAACAGCGGAAGCATGTCCGCTTTCAAAGCGATTATCAAATTCAGGCGAAACAAAGTGATAATTACACCCACAGCTAACAGCGTACGCCAATTTGACTCACATGCTGGGCTTGCCCTAATGCGGCAAACAGAATGGTGTTCAGTAAAACCGAACAGCGGAAGACAGTGCGCTCACAATGCCTGGCTTGCCTCAAGGTGGGACACATGATAATTTGCAGTCACACCGAACAGCGAAAGCCATTCCGTTCTCAAAACCACTTTTGCACTAAGGCAATACCAAGAGAGATGCAGCAACACCGAACAGTGGATGTCAGTCTGCTTTCAATGCCGGAGTTGCGCATTTGCGGGAAACAGAGAGTTGCAGCCACACACTGCATCAACGCTAGCAGCTCCCAACTCAGGGCTTGTCTCAATGCAGGACACATTATTTTGCAGACTCACTGAACAGGGGACTGGCGTCCGCTCTCAAGGCCGG
>JAYGXS010001106.1:0-16221 GCA_036362985.1 Ligula intestinalis
CAGCGTTGTATAACAGAAGTCAAAGGAGGCTTGCCAATAAGCATGCATCAGGAGTAAAATTCTGATGGAAGGCATGAAAAAACATGGTAAAATTCTGAACCAAATTGGAAGTCATATAGCAATTTAAATCCAGACGGGGACATTACAATATGGCCAATATCATAATTGTGCCTCAAACATTTTTACAGCTTAAGAACTTATTAAACGATACCTTGCCTGAATTTGGTTTGCCGACACATTTTTCACTTTTCACTCTCTCGTGCACAAAACGGATTAATGTTCACAATGCGGAGTGTGTAATCAGGAGACACTTTTCAATTGGCAGTCAGTCACCTGGTTATTACGATTGGCTGGCTCCTGCATCCTGTATTCAAGCCAGCGGTCACCTAGCCTCGCCGTGCGCCACAAGGTTGCTAATTAGATATTTAAGACAACCGTATGAATGGGCTGTCAATAAGTCCAACTTCCCCTTTATCCCAATTTGTATCTTCCAGGTGCAAGTGTGACCCGCGGCGTCTTCCTCACTTCCTTTTTCCCCACCCATCATGTTCTTGTGGCGGCCAGACAGTGCAAAGGTGGCCGGTCTCAGAGGCTGAACTGGCCAAACTCTTGTTCAGGTCGACTACAGACGTGGCGGTCTGGAGGGCGTGTGATCTACCCCACCAGTTTTTGCGCCTCCCAGCCATGCCATTTATATCGTTAGGATAGGCTAAAAGTGTACCAGATTTAATTCCGTCTGTTTTTCTTTTTTTCTTTCCCCGACCGTCCGTCCGTCCGTCCAGGGCAGACTAGACTCATTGGTTGGCATGACATCAAACGGCTGCTTACCGACTTCCTGCCATTGCACTGTCCTGGTTTGTATTTAGTTAAATAAAAGCACCCAAATTGGCAGAGAAACAGTTATCTCAAGCAGAGTTTAGACCAACGTTGATGGGTGAATGATTTTTGGTTGATCCATGTCTTTCTTCCGAACACAGACAGGATGTTCGTTTACATGACCTAGATTATTGTTTTTTGGTAGGGGCTATATACGGATATACCAAACATTCGACTGTCCCGATTTCGACAAGATGCACTGCAGTAGTCCGCGCCCTGCGCCTGTGTGCAGACTTATCTTTCCTTCGCTTGGCTACTAGCTCGTAGCCACCTTTCCTGCACGCTCCTGTTCGATCTCTGCTAGAGACATCCACAGTGTCCTGTCCATCTCGCGCCCCCGGTCGATTCGCTGCTTGAGAAGTATGTAAGCTAGAAACCAATCAATGCGTGCCACTTCGTTGATTGACTGCAGGTGGCAGAGGACACCTATCGGAGTCAAGTAATCCCAACAGCGAATAGTGACTACCATAACTGGCTTAAAGATACGGCTGACAGCTAGCTTTTGGCTGATGAATTTGAAAATCTCCTTTCTCACCATAAAATAGTTCTTCCAGCCAACTTTGTCTTAGCTGACTACCGATTTTGACAAACTTGACAGCATTGTGTGCACCAGGGAGTAATGGGCGCAGAGAGGGAAACTTGTGTGCAAATTAGTTTATTGGGATTAATACCTGCCTTGCATCTATGACGTTATCTCTTTTTCGTCCAACTGAGCCCGATGTGATTACATTCTCAAGAGTTCTCTGTAGGAAAGTGTCATAGAGGCATAAAGGGTGGCATTATGGCCTGATTCTCAATCCACCAGTCAGCCTCTCGAAGAAACCTGTTGCCTTCAGCTGACAACCTGCTAAAACACGGCTTTTAGCGCATCACGGTAGTTTGAACCACGCTTCACCAGTCGTTAGTCCGAGCCGGACGCATTGGTATTGAAGTGCTCGGTTGCGAACGGTACCAGCAGGTAGAATGCCTCATTCTGACTTCTTCAAAAGGAAAATAACAAAGTTGTGAATTTAAAACGAACGATCCTTTCCTTTCAAATTATGAAGCATAGTACACTTATTTAACTTTTATATCTAGCCCTCTATTTTCCGGAAACATAACTGCGGACTGGGAAGCATTCCGGAACACACTGCACAGACTCATCGACAACCACTGTCCAATTTCGCGAAAAAAGGTGAACGCTAGACCGCGATGGCTTACGCAGGCCTCAAAAATAGAAGTGAACAAAAAGCGGAAGCTGTGGAAAAAAAATGCTAGCAGACAGGACTCCTGCATCTGTCAGTGCCTACAAAACTCAGAGAAACCGGGTCAAGGGTCTTATTCTCAAAACAAGACGGGCTTTCGAAGCAGATTTGCTAAACCGGGCCACAAGGAACCCCAAACTATTTTACGGTTACCTCAGGCAGAGTACCAAAAACAAGGATCAAATACCCCTGTTGAGGACCGCTGAGAGAAGAGACTTGATAGATGATGAAGCAAAGGCTGATAATCTTTCGAAATTTCTCCGGTCAGTCTTCACAAAGGAAACGGCATACGATCACCCAACCGGATACACCGAAATGGATGTAGTAGTTGAGACTGTCCAATTCCCCGAGGCTGTTGTTCTTAAGGAACTCTTAAGCTTAAAAGAATCTAAGTCACCAGGTCCCGACAACGTACCAGCCAAGATTTTGAAGGAGCTCGCCAATGAGTTAGCAAAACTACTCTCTATGCTCTTCCAAACCTCCTTCGAAACCGGACGCTTACCAGTAGATTGGAAATCCGCGAGGATTACACGGCTATACAAGGGGGGAAGCCGGGTCTCAGCGAATAACAACTGACCAGTCAGCCTTACTGCAATTTCTTGCAAAATCATGGAAAAAATTATCAAGCAACAACTTATGCAGTTCCTGGAAAAAAAACCATCTACTTTCGGATGCTCAGCATGGTTTTCGAAGAGGAAGGTCCTGCGTAACAAACTTGCTTTACTGTTTAGAACGGTGGACTGAGGCAGTTGATAGTGGAAACTCAGTTCATGCTGTCTATATTGACTTCAAAAAGGCTTTCGATAGCGTGCCGCACCACCGCCTCCTTTATAAACTCAGCCGCATAAGAGTAAGGGGTAGGCTCCTTACGTGGATAAAAAGCTTCTTAATCGGTCGCTCGCAAACTGTCCACATCAGCGACAAAAAGTCAGCCAAGGTTGAGGTTGAGAGTGGTGTTCCAAAGGCTGCGTTCTCGGCCCTATCTTGTTTGTTATCTACATCAACGACTGTGTCCGCGAACTGGATTGCGGTATCGCCATGTTTGCCGATGATATAAAAATTTGGAGCGTAATTCGAACTGCGGCTGACGAAGTGCACTTACAGGAAAATTAAAATAGACTTCAAAAATGGTCGGCGGACTGGCTCTTACCGTTCAATGAGAGCAAGTGCACCACCATTCGAGTTGGCAAACCCGGATCTTCAAACGGCACGGCTTACCGACTAAATGACATACCATTGAAGGAAGTGAACGCCCAGAAAGACTTGGGAGTCTGGATCACGCACTCGCTTAAACCCTCCCTGCATTGCACAAAGGTAGCCAAGTCCGCGATGTCGATCCTATACCTCGTCAGACGAGCTTTTTCTACCTTCAATGAAGAGTGCTTCACAAAAGTCTTCGGAACCTTCGTACGACCGCAACTAGAATCCGCTATCCAAGCTTGGAGACCCTGGGCCACGAAAGACATCAACATTCTGGAAAAGGTACAACGGCGCGCAACCAAACTTGTTATGGGGCAGGGCTCGCCGCCTTATGAAACATGGCTGTTGAATCTAAACCTCTTCCCATTGCGCTACAGGCAGCTTTGGGGGGACCTGATACTAGCATTCCGCGTATTACGTCTTCAAGACTGCTGTCTTATATCAGGGGATTTTTTTGAATTATCAACGACCACGAATCTGAGGGGTCATCCTCTCAAATTAAAGGTGAAATGGGCCAGGCTGGACGCTCGGAAACATGGCTTTCCAAAAAAATTGTCGGAGCGTGGAATGCGCTTCCTCAGGACGTCGTTATGTCGGAATCGCTAGAGGGTTTTAAGCGAAAACTGGATCGATATAGCAGTGCACGATGGATCGTAACAGACAAATTGCAATAATAATAATAATACTTTCAATTTTTCAGAAGAAATAGTTTTTATATCATTCACGTTTTATATTTATGACGCCCTCCCACGCACAGCCTCATGCGAAGGTCTCCGCGGTCTACCCTACTTGACTATCTGCGTACCGTCATTACCCCGCTAGCGATCTTATCAGTTCCGTTGACGGACTCTGCAATCAGCAATGAAGAATCAGGACGTGGCTTCCACACGGTGATGATCCTGGGAACCTTTGCAATGCCCCCCCCCCACAGTTGGAACCCCCTTTTCTCCTAAATCCCACGCATTACCCCCACAAGAGCGGCAGTTTTTCTCCTTTTTAGGAGTTTTCTCACTGTCTGCTCCTATTTTCATCCTGTGACACAGGACAACTGGCCTCGCCAACAGTCTGAGAAACAAATTTTCTGCTACCACTGTACATATGTACAAATAGGGCACTCAAAGGAATTTTTCCTACATATCCCTCAATATACTGATACTGATACTGATCCCGCCCCACACTTTAGGGCTTATTTGTCATGTTCCCACCAACTAATGTGGAGTTGAGATAATCATAGCAATTATTTTCGACCTTAAAGGAGATTAAAATAACCTAGGGGATATTTTAAAAAAAGTTCTTTTCGTTGAACGTTTAGCTTTACATTTTAAAGCAATAAACTTCATGTGAAAAGACAACATCAATGTCTTAGTTGAACATAGGCTTAGATCCAAACATTTTTGTAGAACACACGTGTACTTTTATTTCAGATTAATATCTTTTAAAATGTGTTGCTAAATATGGTTTTTATGTGCAGTGCAAGGTCGGTAAATATAATTTTTCGGTCATTTATCATCAGGCCTGTGAAGTTAAATAGATAATGAAAATATGACGAGTTAATAGAGTTCATACGTACCTTATGGTGTATACTCATCATCTCCACACCCCCGCACGGCGATGTCGGTGTGTTGACGTCATTTGGCCTGCGGGGACGGGGGAGGGGAGGTAGAGAAGGGTGTAAGCGATGTTCATAGATTGTGTACGGGGCGTGAACATCAAGTACGCGGATGAGTTAACTGTCGTTAGGGCGTGAAGATTACGTGTAATCACTTACTGAAGTCGGCGTCTGCCCATAATTATCTACTTCCTTATCAAAATGAATTGTTTTCTGGTGGTCGAATGTTTGGTAAAGTACACTTTATGTAGGCTATTTTAATGTGCCCACCTCAAGATTTCAAATTTCAGTCATGCGTTGATAAAATGATGATTGAATAACCTCTAAATCGGGTAATTGCGGTTTTTATGAATCCTTGTAGAGATCTTCCCGACTAGTATTTCTCTTAAACATTTCGATCACTGTTCAGTTTCCTTCTGATATTCAGTAGTTTATGCTTAAACGAACCCTGTGCACATTTAAAATCGGTCATTCGAAATCATAATTAAGAGAATACATTTGTGTCGGGGGGACTCTGTACCTCAGGAATTGATGCCATTTTGTTCATTCGTCATTAGGGCTGAAAATGTGCATAAAAGTGCTACGCTGGTAGAATAATATAGCCTATAAAAATGGTTCTCATGGATTTTTCTCACCCTGTACCGGAATTAAGCGCCTTCACCTATTTTCGATACCCCGTTTATGGCTCAGGTGCAATACAACTTCCCACCACAACACAGAGGCTCCCTTTTTTAAATTGTTCGTGAATTTGGCTTGTGTTTAGTCTTGTGGGGGCGGTATGGATAACGATGTTCAAACGTCGCGAGTGCTTATATTGGCATGTCATATCTGGTTTAGTTTGCGTGGAAGGTAAGCAGTTGTAGGTACCTCTTGCCCTCCCCCCCCCCCACCCGCCTTCGACACGGATGTTTATGGTGGACGCTAGTTACCGAACTGCATATGCTTAATGGACATCGGTGTGTTCGTTAAACTGATCGAATTACCAAACGCAATGCTCTCAGTCTTGATGGTAGAGATCTTTAACGCCCTCCAGTCGCACAGCGTTCCATCTAGTTTGGCCCCAAATTGTATGAAATAGTTTAAACGCCCCTACTAAACGCGCGCGCGTAGTCGCACTCGCTTTTATTACAAATCAGCAAAGCAATTTAGCGCTCTTTGATAGTATTAGGCAGCTTATAAACTCCGTTTTTAACTATGCTACCTGCATCTCGACCTTCCATTTGCTTGAACCGGTAACCGTTTAGTGGCTAAGTACATATTTCTGAGCAGAAAAAATATCTCAAACGGTAATTCTATCAGCTTGGGCGTAGCGTGTTTAAACTAACGAGTCATCGTTAGCCATCCGCATGCAAACATTCTCCTTCTTTTTTCCTGAACTAACATGGGATCATCGGAGTCATCCGCTCCTGTACAGAGCTCTCTGCCAAGGGCAGTCATCTGACCTAACTAACATTGGTGCACTCACAACTGCCACTAGCACTGGTCTTGGCACTACCTGCGCCAACTACTTTTCATCCAGAGGCCTTGATTAATTCTCTCAGATCCTTCAGGATAACGGTTTTTACACTCGGTCTAAGAACTGGTAGAAGCATTTTGGCTGAAAGCTAACAAGTACTCAAGGAAACGTGTAATATCTTACAAATGACTGGGAGATTTCAGCTCAAATATTCATATCTTATTAAGGAACAAATCCAATCGAGTTTATTTTAAAGGATTTACGCATTTCTTTTTGTCGAATTTAAGCAAACCACTGTGGAGCCTTGGGTTCACGTACACAAAACAATATACCAGAAATAGCGTGGCGAACTTTGGGGACCCATTGATGACCGAAGCCCCTCGAGGCTGCCATAAGCAGTGGCACAAGATCAGGCAAAATTAACTTGTGTAGCCTCACGCATATACCCCTAGTACAGTGGAGTCCGGTTAATGTGGACACGGTTAATGTGGACAACCGCTTAATGTGGACAGTTGGCCAGGAACGGAATTTCTCCATAGTAAAATCCTCCGGTTAATCTGGACAGCCACCGCTTAATGTGGACAGCACCAAGCTGTCAACCGGTCGGTCGACCCACAGATTTTGTCAAAAATCCAGTCCAAATCGCCCGCGGCGGGGAATTCCCGCGTCCTGTTCTGAAAGTTTTGCTTCAGATGAACAGTACACAAAGCTTTCCTGTTGGTTTGCCTGTGGTTGTGTACGTGTGGAGGCTGATTACGAGAAAGTGAAGTGCTTTTGATTGTCGTTCTTCGACTTCCGCAATCTTTGACACTGTGATAAAGAATTAAGGGGAGCTTTAAGAGAAAAGTTCCACCAAAGCAATCAAAACTGAGTATGTTCTTTCAATAAAACTTTATTCAGATGCAAAATTCTGTTTTTTATACGTAGAAACGACTGGTTTGGGGTCAGTTCGCTTAATGTAGACAACCGGTTAATATGGACAGTTGGCCTGGAACGGAGGTGTCCATATTAGCCGGACTCCACTGTACCAGCATTTTGTCCTGCAAAAACGGTAGTTGAAGAGTTCTGTGGGGTGAGGAAATAGGATAGGCAGGGAAGGAAATTTTTAGAAGTAAGTGTAAAGAAAAAAAATTTAGTCGAAGTTGCTGACTGCGGCCGCTGGGAGCAGGTTGTTCCACATTTAAATTGAAAGCGTGCGCGACGCTTCGCGCCGCGGACTATACTAATCTAACTCCAGAACTGCAAGTTGGACCACAGGTAAGTTGAAGTAGATGACCTCGTAAACAACATGTTAATTTTTCGGGCAATTCCGGAAACCTGCACTTTGATAATCGGGTTTTTCCGCAATAAGTTAAATGATAATACAGATTAGGAAAACCTACAGATATAAATCAACAACACTTCTAAATACAGTAAAATAAAAATGCATCTAGCATTTATTAAAGTATATTCAACTGCGTGTCCTAATTTTCCGCCCATAAAACACGATAAACACCGTTGTCGTAGGAAAACATGCAGGTTGTTGGGATTACTGAATGGGGCTGCATTAGCTACTGTTGCCCAAGATCGGCCAAACGCGCATCTCTAAACTCTAAGCTAATAACCTTGCTGTCCTTATGGTAGATTATTCTATTCGTCTGTCATCTCTTTTGAGCAAAAGATAATTCTCCATCTAACGACCCAAGGATAGTAGTGCTGCAATTCAAACTCGTGACCTGTGTTGTGCTAGATGCCGCCGGCACCATGTGGAACTAAGTTCATCCTTGACTTTTAAAGCATTTTTTCCCCGGTAATAATTTGAAGCAAGAGAGAATAGCAGAATTTATTCGCGCGAATAAATTTCGAGAGCGCTTTTCAGCTGCTTCCGCTCCGTGCATGAACAACGAAATATTAAAAGAACACATCAATTTGAATTTACACAAAATCGATAAAAGCAAGGTTGTATCAACGTGGCAAGTGGCCAAAAGTTATGTCAACTGTTAAACTTGGGACCAAAGAAATGGGGGGGGGGAGGAAAATTTTAACCAAATAAAGGTGTGGTATGTATTTACCACGGCGCTCTCGAAATTTATTCGCGCGAATAAATTCTGCTATTCTCTCTTGCTTCAAATCCTTGACTTTGCTCGTGAACACAGTGATAATGATGAACAACTGTTCGGCACTCCCTCACTCCCTGGTGAACTTGATATGAGGCAAGCTGTCATCGGACGTCCGACCCTCGATTTCAATAAAGCCCATCGTTTGCTCTATCGGAGGGTTGTGCAGCAATGGTGACTTTCGATGCATCTACCTACCTCTCTCCCCACTCCCCCACCTGGACTTGGTGTCAAGGCACAGTCCTATGAGACCGAAGGTGGGAGATGGTGCGGACCCACGTTCCATGTGCCAGAACGCACAGCAAAGTTTGCGTGGCTGCTCAGATCCCAGCCCAGTGGGACAGCCGTATAAGCCACATCGAGAAGGAGTCATTGCAGCAACCTGACCCTTAGTCGACCGGTGAGCCACTCCACAGGGGTGGCTTCGGCTGCGGCAGCCACCTGCAACCGATTCCGCTTCCGGTATTTTTGACTCTGTCTTGACATCGGACACAGGAAAGAGAGAGAGGGTGCGGTAGATGCCGTGCAAGCCTATTATTACTTTAATCTTATTCACGCACAAGTCACCGTCCCTGCACTAACCTGTTTGGAGCATAGGGTGAATTAAGTCGAAATCGACGGTTGACCAGTCGTAACAACTCGTCGTCCGTGTATCTACGTGAAGACATGGGTTTTACTGATTGAATTCAACTTTGTCAGGTCCTACGGAACCATGTCTGTAATTGAGCGAATCCATTGGCGTCTTCTTAACTTGTTCGAATGTTCTGTCATTCAAGGTGAAACCTTTCTGGATGAATCATTTGAGAACTCCTATTTGAGCTGACTGTATAAAATGTGGTGGGTTCCATGCGTTATGGTACGCTGAGCCAGGCAATATGACCCAGATGTGATTAGACTCACAACTCCTTGCAGCACAAATAGTTAGAGCACTGATAGTAGAACTAATGCCAGCCAGGTATGAATTTGCTGGCATGGTTTTGAATTTCATCGGGACCGCCTAGGTTTTTACAACAAGATCGAATGAATTGTGTAAATCTGCCAAATCACCTAGTACAATTTACAGGCGTACATTGGACAAAGTCGGGGCAGCTTCCCAAATCCCACACCATGACTGCTCCGTCCCCTCCCTCATCCCAGTACAAAGGCCAGAGCAGACGATTACACAGCCCGTGAATACTTGAGCATAACGAAACCATTCGGAGGGGCAACCCGCTGTCTCAAGCTGCTGATCTTGCCGTAGAAGAAGGCCGTAAATTCAACAAAATTAGCACGCAGATAATGGTGCAGACTAGGTATAAGACGGGGCGAGAAATACTGAAGACGTGGTTGGCTGATATCAACACCGTCGAAGAATGTGTAATGTCTAGTGCTACGCTCGTGCGGCCAAGGTACTGGACCCACTACCCAAGGCAGGACACACGTTTTCATCACATCGAGTTAGACGGTGTGGACTCAGTCAAGTCTTTGACAGTACGCCGTCCTCCTTCGCCCTTCCTTAACGTTTGACTATAATATTGTTCACTCGTAGTCTCATATTCTCGGATAAACGACTCCCATGGGTGTCTGGAAGTTGACATTACTAAGCCTAATTTTGCACAGGGTACGCCCTCATCTTCTTGTATTCGCCTTCATTAGCTTCTGAAATATGAAAGCAGAATTAAAGGGTGTTTCTCGTGGCGCGCTCCGACTTCTCGTTGAGCCTGTATTTATTAGGAGTTAACAGACCAAGCAGTTTCAATGCCGATATGGGAAACTAGTTTTGCACCTGACCACTTAGTTGCTGACGTGAATCTTTACGACTAGCTACGTCCTGGTTATGTAAGGCTTGGTTGACCATGGGAGTCATGATGATCTTTCAGTCAACCAGCCGTAAAATTGGTGCCCGATTTGGCTCATAACACTCCGTTTACCAATATTGCCTGAAATAAACGCTATCTTTTGTGTGTTTTTATACCAGCCGATGTTTTTCAACGCAATTGTCAACTCGATTCACATTGTAACAACATTTTGGTCCTTTATTTCACTAACCTATGGTGTTTTACTCAAACTAAGCTCTTATGCTGTAATATCAGTACAATTTGACCTTATTTCACTGCCATGATCCTGAGGAAAATATTGGTTGCATAGAAGAAGTTATGCAGCCGTTGTTAGATATAAACACGAAGGATGCAAAATACTAAAAAGAAGAACCACACGAAATAGGAAAAAGCACAAGGTCAGAAAACTTTGTCTACCAGACATGACTGAAGTATCATCATTCATTTTTGAGGCGCCTGTTCAACCGCTGAGCTGCCCTAGATCCAACAAATACCCGGGATACAAAAGTTTGCCTCTACTAGATCTAACACTAAACGGGAACTAAAAAAAACTGAGTGTTGACTGGCATGGCGGCGGGCGAGCTTGCATTCTTTCGGCAAAGAGCGCACGGCGCGAATGGTGGGAGTCGCCTGTTAACTTTATTCCACAGCAGGCTAGCTGCTACAAGAGAATTTAATTTCAGAAGATAAATTGGCGAACATACGTTTGTTTTCGATAAATTCTCGTCAGGCCTTTACATTTATATGGAATGAATAAACTATGGTGGTTGGTGGACAGATGAAGTGTTCTCGTTGTCACTGTGGGAAGGAGGGGGGAGGAAGGGGGGTGGGGGGAGGTGGGGGGAGGTTGGGGGAGTTTAGATCAGAGTGTCAATGTCTAGACGGCCCGGCGTCCAGGACCGCCGATAAGGTGTGCGTGGCTGGACTTTGGACTTGGTCGTCTCTGCGGGGGCCCGTTTCCGAGGCCTGTGGTCCGCTGTGGGTGACCGTGTGACCTAGTTTCGCCCATGGCAACTGGGGCACTGTGACGAAATTCTTTTGGGCACATAGCAGCGGTCTGCGTAGCCTGATGGCGGCCGCCTCTGCCGTCGCCAAAAGACGCTGTCCGAGGAGTTTTGAGTAGCTTGAAGGCACCTTGTAAATCACTCGGAAGGCCTCTTTGGCATCCACGCGATGGTTCGAATCTACCAGGTGCGTTAAGATTGAACTGTTTATACCTTTAAGTTGGCCCTTCCCTAACCATGAGGGTATGTGTTCCCTTGCTCTTTTGGACAAGCGCCGGCTCGTGCGACCAATATGTCCTGCTGGTAGAATGCTATGCAGAACATCCTTCTTATCCCTATTTTCATGGAAGAAATGTTCGATAAAGAGTGTTTTTCCTCGGTAAACTTGTTCCTTGCCCGATTGGCTTACATTATACAATGTTCTTTATTGAATACAAAAGCTAATTCTAACGAGTAACCGTATGCCAGTGTAGACAACGAGTCTACTGTACACCTCTATGGTCGATTGATTAGTGATAAGTTGGGAAACTTGGCAGCTTACCTCAAATATGATAGCTTTTAGAGTCATAATTGCGTATCCATTGCATTGCTGGCCAATGCTCGTTGAATGTCCTGTAGTAATCTCAGAAAAACGTTGTAGCAGCTTGACTTTTTGCAGTTGTTTTGAGACCACCTCTTTTATTCTCCGGATTCATTTGCAGAACATTTTGTCTAGTCATCGACACTTGTTTTGTACAAACTCTTTCCTCGACATTGTTTTTTTTAATTTTGAACGTTGTCACGTGCAATTTTGAATTTTAGTCTTTGTTATATAAAGGTTAATGGTTTGGGAGTTTCTTCTCTTGCAGAGTCTGCTCATTCCACATTTTATTCTCTACACTTGTGTCACGTGAACGTTATTTAGTTATTCCCTCCGTTTTACTAGGTTTATGAAATCCCACTATTTTTAGCCCCACTTTGCTTTTTTAAGTGCTACTTGAATCATAGCATTTTTGCATGTTTTATTTTGAATTTTACCTGATATATATCGAACGTTATGCGCATGGAAAGCCCAACAGATACTTTTTATATCGTTATTTTATTTTTTATTTGCCTGGTTGAAGGTACGTTGAAAGTAGTCCTGAGAGCTCTATCCTTTCCCTGTGTTGCCTTTCCTCATGCCTTTCCCATATCGAGCCTTGAAGCCCTCGTTAAGTATGAGAATGAATGTCTTACTGTAGCGATTTCAGACCGTACTATTTTACCTGCTAATATTTCGGATTCTTTCATTTGTTGCTGTTTCGCTTCCTCCCTCTAGACTTATCAGTTACAAAAGTACAACCTTCTAAGCATAGTCTCCATCAGATGGAAAATTTTCGCTTTTATTGCATTCATTCTTTTTGTGTTTAATTTAGTCATTGTTAAATGGTACTGTGCATATCCGAGTCAGCATCTTGATGGTTGTCTGATAACATCCATCTGAATTTTTAGGTTTCCTTGATCACACCTGCGATAAGAGGTGAAGGAACGACTATCGCTGCATACAACTGTTGATGCATGGCATAAATTGCGTCCGTTAAAAGTTATCAAGATTTTCAGTCTGCAATCAAGTAGCTTTATGATAGGTGATTTCGTAACCCCTTTTTTGATAGCAAGGAAGGAGGTTGACCTGACTTTCACTTAGACTTTCGAATATTCACGCCTCAAAATATGTACGCTTTTTATATACCCGCTTATTCCTGTTGATCGGCTGCCTTTTTCGACTGCTCTTATTGGACACATGTGCTTTGTTCTGCTAGAACTCCTAGACCACACTAAACTTTACCCGATGATTCATTTCGCCTATTTCACTGGAGTTTGGAACAGCAAAGGGACGTTCCATTTTACCTCAAAACTCCAGTCATATAGGCGCTAGCAATAAAATGATGAATCATCTACAAATGCAAGTGAAGTGCCAGTCTTCAGAAGAAGAAGAATCAAAAGATACGATCACTTAAGTATGGTGTTTATTTGGCCTGTCGTTTCTGATTCTCATTCAAACCCATCATCCAAACCTAATTCAATTAACAGATCCCGCATTCATCGGTGGTGCTCGTACCTGATGCAGTGGTTGTTTGTTATGCCGGGTAACAATCGTTAAGTGTCAAATTTAACCATCTTTCTCTATGTATGGCGTGATACTGGCTTGGTGATGTGACTCGCTGTCAGTGAAAACTTTGGCCGCTCGTGTCCTCACCGCGTGACTTATTACAGTGGCTAGGCAATATCTCAGCACAGAATATGGAGCCGAGAGGTCATTGCACTTATAAACTGACTGTGGGCCAGAGAACCAGGACTCAAGCAGGTCATGGTTCACGCGGTTCTCAGTCCTTGCAACACCCTCGGCCTGGTCAACTTTAAAGGTATGGCCGGATCCCCGTCACATGAGCCGCGACCTGATTGTTAGCGTCTCTCCTTCTCACTGCTGCGTCATGTTTAACCATCCTCGCGCTTAGTAGTCTTTTAGTTTCTCCGACGTATTTCCAAAACCATAAAAAACGGGTAAGCGACTCCAAACCTTTCCTGCGGTGTTCTCATTGATTGGCACCAGATAGTTACTTGTGGTGGGTATGCAGTTTCAGCTACGGATGGAGGCAGCTAACAGCTTCTGATACGTTCTTCCGTAACTTGGCGCTTGCCAAAACTTGGGCTGGTGTGGTCCGTTCTCTCATCCTGGTTATGCATACAGCCATGTTTGTGCCCGAGTTGATGGTAGCTGTTAAAACACAGTACTTGCGTCGTATTCGGCACTTTCCCTAATACTTTAATTTTTTAGGCCACCACAATAAACGCCCTGTTCGATTGATCACATTTTCTTCTTCGGAACTGCTACCCGGAACTTACTCGTTCGCTTCTACCAAGACACCAGTTATGCCTGCTCTCATAGGCACATATTCAGAAATGGGCTATGTAGTCTTTGTTTTAAGCAGTTGCATGCTTCGCTGAAACATGAATCGTCCTATAACGGGTGAACAGTCCTAAACTCAGCGCCCGACTGACCCTAAGCCTACAGTGGGCCGACTTTATACGCAATTGCTTGCAATGAAAACACAAAGTAGGGGAAAGTCCTTTTACTTTTTGGATCACATACAACATAACAGAAAGTTATCAATTGAGGTAAAATAATTTCATCCATTCAGTGGACAACTGAAATGAAGAGACAAAGAGAGAGAGACTGAGGTGAATTGTTGGACAGTCTTGAAGGGTCAAAGTTAACGAGGTCGACGTTTTCCCTCCTTCGCTTTTAAGGCCTGGCCTCCTGATATTGTTGGTACTCACTGATCAGGTCAACCACGTTCTGTTCACTAGAGTTGAACTCACCCTCATCCATGCCCTCACCGGTATACCAGTGCATGAAAGCCTTTCTCTTCAGCATAGCCGAGTACGCGGTCTGAATGCGACTGAAGACCTCTTGGATGGCCGTATTATTGGCCAGGAATGTGGCACAAATTTTCATGCCCCTGGGCGGAATGTCACAGACCGCAGTCTGACAGTTGTTGGGTATCCACTCCACAAAGTAGGCTGAGTTTTTGTCCTGTGTGTTGATCATCATCTCCTCCACCTCAGCCATGCTCATCCGGCCGCGAAATATGGCCGCGCAGGTGAGGTATTTGCCGTGGTGAGGATCACAAGCCGCCATGAGCGTCTTGGCGTCAAACATTTGCTGCACCAGGTTTGGAACTGTGAGGGCCTTGTAGGGCTGGTTGCCACGGCTGGCCAGGGGCACGAAACAGGGCGCGAAGAAGTGCACCCGAGGGAAGGGCACCATGTTGACAGCCAGTTTGCGCAGGTCGGAGTTCAGTTGGCCCGGGAAGCGGAAACAGGTGGTCATGCCACCAATTGCGGTGGAAATGAGGTGGTTGAGATCGCCAAATGTGGAGGAAATCTGTAGGACATTGGTGCAGATGCTGTAAAGGGCCTCGTTGTCCAGGATCACTGTCTCATCACTATTTTCAATCAGGTAGTCGAGAGAGAAGATTGCGTTGTAGGGCTCAACGACCACATCGGAAACCTCGATGGAAAGATTGCAATAGTCGTTATAATAGCACTTTCTGGAAAAAACTGCGGCTGGTTTTGAAATGAGTTCTGACGGAAACAGAAGCATGCGCCTTGTTTCAATAACTGTAAACGGTTGGCTCGACTGTGTCTGTTGTGCTAACTTCAGTGAATCTTTAGTCATGAGTCATTCTTATAAGGTCCTATTTGGCCTTTGAGGTAATTTACAAGGTCCCACCAAACTACCCAAATTCCCTGGGTCAACGTCTGCTGGCAACAGCAGAAGCAACCGCAATCCGATTGAGGAAACCGGTTTTGTGTGCACAAAAGAATCTCGTGCAAGCCCCCAACTTGGCATGGCCAACGATTACCTAACTGGCTGCACATTTCCGCGCCCTGATTGGACCCTGCATGTAAAGAAAGACAAACTATCGATTTTTAAATTTAAACCTCCTCTGTAACTGTTTGGCCTGATGAGAAGTTACTGAAAGCGTTCGCGCGCCAAAATTTTGTTCTGAATTATTTAATGGGAATTTTTGCAAATTTAAAAAAGCAAGAATTGAAACATAAAGGAGAAGACAGAAAAAAGAATATTTTATGGGAAACCAGGGAACAGAGAAGAAGATTCACGATAGTAGTGGTGACAACCAAGCAATGATAACACTTGTTCGATTGCGAGTACGTCTGGCCAGATTGCTTAACGTAGCACACGCCTCACCTTGAACATCTCCTATAGCAGGTAACGGAATGCATGACTGCCTCACCTAGTTTGCCATCAGACTCAGAGCTCAACTGTATTTCCGGTCAGATCTCAGGACTTCATGGTTTAGGGTACAAATTATCTTTCATTAAATTCATAAAAGACCAACAAATTGCAATTTTTCAAGCACATATTCTTGGGAATA
>JAYGXS010001107.1:1252-16214 GCA_036362985.1 Ligula intestinalis
CATTGATATCGACAAATTTCGAGACAGCTCATCAGCTGCTTCTTGTCTTTGCACACGAATGTTAACGAAGACACATGCAGGAGTGTTGAATCTCACAGAATTACTGGTAACAGCAAGGAAACTAAGTCAGTTTAAAAATTAATCGATAAAGGACGGGAACGTTAAGTCAACATATGGGGCGTAGTGGATGGGAGAAGTTAACGAAAAACACGTGGGAAATTACATTAAATGGACAATTAACAGGGCAGTTGGAGGTTGACGGCATGATCAAGCTGCTTTCATAGGTCAGGTTTCTTCCACTGTATGTATGCAGCTTCTAAATAGCGCAGGTTTCGGTTTGTTCGGGCTCGAACAAGTACTCGAAACGCTATTTTAACGTCGACAAAATAACCGCTGTCTAATAGATGCTTGGTAATGGAGGACCTTGGTATTTTGTCTTCTTACTTCAAAAGCCGATTGGGCAAGTGCTCAGCGGCCCTGGCTGCGAGTTGCCTTTGCGTGCGCCCAATGTAGTTGCATCCGCAATTACATGTGAATTCGTGAACACGATTGGAGGTGGCGTGCAATGGCAGAGCATCCCTTGCCTGTTTTAATGGAATACTTTTGGTAGAACTTGAGAAGACTAATTTTTCTGCGTTGTAGGTCCTTTCTATCGTACAGCGTAATCGTCGCTTGATTGTGTTGGAAATGTCGTCACCTTTGATTGGTAAGGATATCATGATGGGTTTTTTTGGAACTGACTGTTCCAGAAAGTTTGGCCGTAGAGGATTACTGTACTTTTGAATAAAGCGTGCTGGTTAGCCACAGTTGAGTAGGGCTGAGTTTAGATGAGAAAGCTCTTCTGGTAGAGTCTCACTAAAGCAAATCTTCCTTGCTCGTTAAATGAGGTTATATACCAGATTACGCTACCGCTGAATTGGCACGAAGCTCAAGAAGTCCAGATATTGCCCTTTTCAGGTCTTTTTGTGGAAAACCGAGCCCCCTTTGGAACCATTCTCCTTTCGATACATGAGGACGTCTCGGAAGGGGAGCTGGTTATGCTGCTCAGCCTCTATTGTAAATTTAATTTTAGAATGTAAAGTGTTCATGAATTTGGGGAGGTCATCGGCCTCTTCATTTAAATTAACAATTTTGCATAGGTCATCCACATATCTTCTGTATAAGATTGTCTTCTTAAGTCTTGAAGACGCTTTTTCTTCTAGATGACCCATAAAAACATCCGCAAATGTGGGCTCTATCGGAATGCCCATTGCTACTCCGTCAATTTGCCTGTAACGTTGTCCATTAAATAGAAATTGAGCATTTTTGGTGCAGAGTAACAGTAATTGGTGCAGTATTGCAGGTGACAGGCGTGTTTCGGATGCATGATCACAAATGATGTCTATTGTCTCATCCAGTAGTACATTTGTAAATATTGATTTGATGTCTAGTGAAATCATAAATTTATCAGTAACTTTTTGAAGCTTGATGTCCTCGATAAGTTGAAAAGTGTCCTGCGTAGTGTAAGTAGAGAACCCTTCTCAAATGGGCTTTATTTCCTTTACAAGCCATTCTGCTAATCTATGTTCGACGAAATTGGACATAGAGAGAATTGGTCGTAAAGCTGTATCCTTTTTGTGAGTTTACGGGAGTCCATATAGTTTAGAGATATGCGTAACTCTGGGCTTTAGGGACAGCGCAGTTGAGGAGTCAATAAGATTATCTTCTGACAATTGTTCAATCAGTTTTCAGGCAGAGTTTTCGATTGCCTTAGTTTCCTCTTTACCTGACGTCTATAGACGAAATTTGCTCTGATCGCTTCAAATGGATTCCATTTTTTATACATAGTCCTTTCGACTAAGGATGACCACTCCATAGCCTTTATCGGGTTTTGAAATGGTGATTTCTTCATTGTGGTTCAGTGAAAAAAGAGCAACCATGTGTTTTTTAGTCAGTGTTGTCAGTTGTGTTACTGGAGCTTTGCGGTACTGATGCGCAAAGTCGACCATTTTTGCCTTCACCCAGTTCACATCGCCAGTGGTTCTGGGTAATAGATCTGCCAGCTGTGAATTTAGGTCTGCAGATTGCGCTTCAATTTCTATGGGGTTTATTCTCCTGTTTGCAACGCAAAATGTAGTCCTAGTGATAAAGCCTCTTATTGAAGCTTAGTAAGTGTGATGTCAGATAAATTGAGAACAATTTCATCTATGTTCGGAGGAAATTTGTCAGCAATAGATGTCTTGCATAATGTCTTCCTTAATTTAAGGCCGTTAGTCTCTCTTGTCTTGTCCCCACATTAAATGACCCTTTCTCAATGCATGTAAAATTAAAGAGAGTTGGTTAAAAGTGTACTATTCATATTTCGCCCAGACTCTCCCAATTCCTTTAGCAACGGTTTGGCTAATCTCAGTCAATCACCCGAGCAAACACAATTGATGGTTCAGCCGTAAAATCCATTGATTAAAATCCTTAATGAAACTATGCAGGCGAGAAAGAACTGCAATAATAGGTTGCAACATTTACGCTACGGGGCGGATTTTAATTTATCTGAGACTTTTGATGCCATCATCAGATGACTTCTCCCATAGTAACAGTTCAAATAGCCAGAATCTTACTAATTAATTCGATGTCTTGGGGGACAGCTAACGTAAATTGTACTTATGCTTGTTGCGGTTGTGATCATGCCTGATTTAGTCGGCCGCAATGATGTCACGCACGGTACTTCTCCATACGTGATGATTGGCGGCAGCGGATCTGGAAAGCTGCACCCAGTCTCTTCTGCGGCGACGGAGACCGAAGACCGAAGGTCCAATAACTGCTTCCATGTCTTCCATGTCTTGACGGACGGTGTCGAGCCAAGTATTCAGTTCTCCTCCTCTTCGACGTTTTCAGGTGGGCTGCGGCGTCGGGTCGAGGACAGCATAGCTTAGTTCGTGAGGTGGATGACAGAGAACGTGTTCAAACCGCCTCAGTCGCCGTTCTTGAATAGCCTCGGATATCCTCGTGATACGATCACAGCGTGTAAGAACCGCTGAAGTCGCTATACGTCACTCGCAGGATCATCCTCAGGCACAGGTGGTCAAAGACCTCCAGTTTTCGCTTTTCTTCCGTGGGCATTCAAATCCAAAGGAAAGTGCTGACCGGATGGATGCACGGTATACACGAATCTCCGCGGCGATGCATATGTCACGTCGAAAGCATAGGTGCTTTTGAAAGATTGAGAAAACCCAGCAGCAGCATCGATACGGGAAACAATGTCGTCCTTGCTCTACCCATTCGGTAGCAGCTTCGCCCCGAGGTATTTAAAGCTGTCTACTTCTTAAAAATGATGGCTATTAATCCCCGAGGGTGCCTTCTCCTTGTCAGAGATGCAACTCAAGGATAACTTTGTCTTTCCGGAATTAATGGACATGCCAACTGATATAGCGATCTCACTTAACCGCAAAATTACCGACTGTAGACCACTAAAGTTTGAGGCTAGTAGCGCAATAAAATCAGCCTATTAAAAATCCGTTAGCCGGCGTCCGGGTGCAAGTTAAACACCGTCCTCTTCATGCAGGGCCTTGCCGAGAATCCAGTCAATGACGTAGTTAAACAGAAGGACACAGCCCCGTCGGACACCAGACCGGGTATCGCTTTTGTGGTGACCGAGCAGTGTTGGCAGAATCCACTGTTCAGAAGAAGAAGACGATACGATCACTGGAACAAGGACTTTATTTTTCAGCGATCGCATCTTCTTCTTCTTCTAAACTGCTGCCTGGAACTCGTATATTGTCCTCCATTAGTATCCACTGTATTTCAGACACAGGAGTGGGGTTCGGAAGGGGTGGGGTTTAAAGTATATGTTATATAATGACAGAAGCGACTGGAAGTGAAGAAGGCCTGCTCCTCCAGTCCCCTTCCCAACCTAAAGTGCTTCCTCTTAGCATAACATGACGCTGCACGTTAGAAACATTCACATGACATCGTACTGCCCTTTGTCAACAGAGCGACGATACCACCACTCATTGGAGTGAATGTGCCTTTCGCTCACTCGGTACTTTAACTCGATACAGTTAATAGAATATCCCCTATGCCATTCTGTAAAGTACTAATGACGCTTATATGGGAAGAAGATCATACTGATAACGCAAATGTCAACATTTTGATCGAGAATAACTCCATCATGAGAAGACTAGAACATATGTGGAACTTCGATTTCGATGAAGCTAAACTTTAGAAAAAAACACACTGATTTATAGGTCTTGAAAAACAGGCTAACAAGAAACTATGAATATAAAAAGGGTAGGTGAAGACGACTTTTTAGTATGTAAAGAGGGCCTGGGTAGAAGTTGGTGTATCAACATCCACCGCTGTATCGGGAAAACTACCACCTTATTCGATAGTAAATTCAATGAAACTATAGAAGCGAGGGGCAGTGTCTGACAGTGGTTGTCAGTATGGATGTACGTCGCTCAATCAGAAAGTACTGCCGGTGCCAGACCTCGTCTCCAGGTCATGTAGAAACTTGAGTCGATTCCGCGAGTTCCCATATGTTGCGTTGTCGGCATGGAAGCAATGGTCCACAAGATCAGAGCTACAAGATCTCAACGTTGGTGTTTAGGATTTTGCAGGTGGACAGCTGTGAGGTAAAACCCAGCCTTGGAGTTAATTATATGACTGTTTATGCGTTCGGGGCAACCTCGGTCCTGTGTGTCGGCACCTGCGTATTTATTCAACGAAAAAGTAGCCGATAAACTTTCCCAAAGCCTGCAATGTCAATTATTTGCGGAGGCTCTCGTATGCTGAAAATTGCTTGATCAGTCGCGATTCTGTCCAAGCTGTCATGTATATAGTTTCTAGCCTTTGAAATAAACCTTGCTAACATACGGCTTCCACCCTAACAAAGGGTACAGCAACTCGGCTAAGGCTCTCCTGGACAGCCCCGAAGATAAACAAGTGGCCGGGCGCTGTTGACAGGCTAATAGGCATTGAGTGGAGCAAATCTGCAGTATCACAATCGAAGAGATTGAAACTACGGCCACCGGAAAGGCGATGTTTTCTTACATCTTCGTCCTGTACGTCTTACTTAAGTGTGTCACTCCTGTTTTTCTGCCAGCTAAGCTGGTACTGCAGTAGTTGTGCCGAGCCAACCTTGGATAGGATGACAAGATCAATGATAACTATTCGCAACGGTGGTTTATCTGGACCAGACACATATCAGGGCCTTAGCAATATTCCAAATCAATGCTTCTTGATCCCGCTTGCTAAAGTACCGAATTTATTGTTGTCTGTACGCTTCAAAGAGTGGGAATCAGACCGTTGTCTACTTTCGCGTAATGACTAAAAACGGTGCTATCCTTACTTTCTTTGTGTAAAAAACGTCGCGAGGTCCAAAAGAAGCCAGAGTTGGGGCTCATCACTACGATTCTGGTCGTGAAACTCTTTAACCAGACGAACACGATAGTATCACTACCAATTACGTCCAAGGTCTTGTGGACGGACTCGATGGTCGTATTACATCTGATACGGAACGTCACATCACTTCTTAAAATATGCGTAGCCAACAGTTTTTATACCATCGTAGATTTATAAGACATATCAGACAGACGATGCGTAAATTCTGAGAGTACCACGGCGGGCGTTGCCCCAAGAGGGTTACCCGATGACGGGCTGAAAATGGCTATGTGGCTCACAGGTCCCACCCTTCTGGAGAAGACGTCCGACGAATAACCCCAGGGACCGTATCAAACACTGGCTGTCTTGTCATAGCAACACAAAGTTGTATTAAGAACGGTCCTCATTGAGGACGATTGGCTATCGGGATTTTGCGGCTAAAGTAATTTCAGGAAACCTCTAAGAGATGCTGTATTGCTGCGACTATTAGAAACCTTCCTAAAGGGCATAGTCTTGCAATAACCACAGCTAATTTCTAAACACCTCATCGTTGAAGACCTGGAAGGCGCCGAGTGCGATTTATAAAAATTGGTTCTGCAACCATGGTTTGAGGCTGAACCTTAGTGGGCACATAGTCGTCTTCGGGATACAGATCACAGGAAACGATTAATAGTCCTCTGAGGAATCTACCACCGGCCTGATTGGAGTAGGACGACTACAATACGCTCTGCTCCCGTATGCGACAAGGCAATCGCTCATACGTCGGCAACACTATTTCGAACAACATGATCACCGAGTGAATGGTCACATTCTTATATCGCATGTACTGCGAGAAAGCTGCTGGTCATCCACCGTCAAACTCTCACCCAGCGAGTCCTCTCTGCTTTTCCTGCATGTCGGCGCTATCATTTATCACCCTGATGCCAGTTTACGGCACCATTGCCGGCTGAGAGGCTAAGGCCGCATTATCCAGCATTCACATTCACCACGGACTTTTGTAAGTGAAGGATGCCCGGTGGTTGGAAAAGACGTGTTGTTACCGGTTCACATGCCTCAGCATCCATGCGGTTCAACTAGAGCTAGACTAGCAAATCACAACTGATTCGTTCGTATGTGCCTTCGGCAGACTCGTCGCTACATTTTGTACTGAGTACACGGACACTTTCATAGTCAATCGAAGGAAGTAACCCCTGTAAAATTAAACCAAGATGGGCTCGAACTCAACATCTTATTTATTTGTTTCGGTAAATGTGGATCAACTCATATCTACCATCAATGCATGCCAGACAAAGGTGGATAATTGAGGCCTAGCATACCGAAATCGTAGATTTAGACCTCACCTGATCCAGTTGCAACTGGTTTTCAAAGGACTTATGTGTTTCAAACGATGGGAAGACCGGAGAACATGTCCAGCAAAAATGTGGGGGGGACTGAAATAACCATTTCGGGCACTATAGCCGTCCTCAGTCAGTTATACCCTACCACAAGCGGCGTACCAGCCGAGACCCGCACCCGCAATCCTTTGATAAGACGTATAACACTCTAACCATTGAGCCTCGCGCTCTTTTTCTCGTCAGTTTTGATCGGGAATATTGACTTTCATTTGCGTTCAATAGTTGGCATTGGACAGGTTTATTTAATTTGTGCCTCACAATAAATATGACGCCAATATTATCAGCTGCTTACCAGGTGGACGACTTGTATGTATTTGAAGAGGGGGAGAAGGAGTGCGTTTACAATTATGTGGAATCTTTCCTGAGGCAGGGAGATATTATGCACCTAGGGTAAAAATGAAGGGAAGAAGGTCAACATCTAGCCATTTTAGAGTTGCCGTTGCGCTAAACTTGCAAGCGTCTTACCTTTCTTCTGTCCGTTTTAAGTTACATTGATCGTGGACCTGTAACGGTTTAAATCTTTGAAATTCACAGCTCGCAATTTTACACACGATACTGCAACTTCTAGATTTTCATTTTATTAACACGCTACAACAAAAGCACGCTTTAAGTGCTTGAAAGATGGAGTTGTTTCTTGCAAAGAAAATCGGAAAACAATATTTTCGGTAAAAATCTTTCCTACTCACCTATCATGAAAAAAGACATTTAGCTTCACATTTTGAATATTTGTGTTTAGTGCAGGGTCTTGTCTGGCTTTTTATTTCCGCTAAGGAGTAGTGAGAATTTCAGACCAATTATCAGAAGAACGTAAGTTGTCTGTTCTCAAAGCGGATAGTTCCGACATAATCCCCCAGTCAGTTTCTATACACACTGTGCAACGTTCATCTTCTCAAGTCTAAAGAAAACATTCACTGAATAAATTTTCTTTGTTTCCAAACGAACGTCTTTCCTCCCTATTACTTTTCTTAGGGTCCCTGCTTTTAGGCTTTAACATGCTTTGTCGAACTAACTGACATTGGACTGGTGAATAAACGAAAGACGTGCTATTAGACATGGCCAGCAAACATCATCAGGATACACACAATACGGTAATAAGTCAGTGTACGGTAAAAATATCCTCAAGGAAAATTGAGAGTGTTTAATATGTGGGCAGAACCAAACTTACCATCGTGGCTACGTTCAGTACGTCTCCTTAGACTTCTTTTGTGTCTGAAGATGTTGCTACAAATGGAAACAACAGAATGGAAACTCTTGAGTTTGCTCATTGAAAGAATGTCCGGCCTACGCACCATTGCAAAACAATTGTCTTCTAGAACATGATTTATTATTCTAGGTCGTGGTACTGAGGCAAATTTACCCTATGGTGGGTACTAATATTCGCAAGTGATGTGCTGAGGACCAGCAATATGAGTATCCCTGAAAAGTGCTGTCGCAAATGGTCGGTGGGAGAAGTGCCGCGACCTCTCGTCAATATGCTGGTTACTTAAAAGAATTAGGTAGGTAGGTTGTCGAACTAAAACAAATATGAGCTGCTGGGGAAGCCGAGTTGACAAGGCACAGGAAGCGGACATGGCCAGGAGGATGAGTTTGTAGGTTAGGGTAGATTTAAGGGCTATGGCGCCAGAATATTTACTTTTTCACTTATTTAAAAAAAAACCAAATCCCAAGCTTGACTAGCTCCACGCATTCATGCGTTCGCACAGCTGTTATCCAAGAGGCAACATGGTATAATCCCACCAAGTCCCTTCCGGTGCCGACTACACGATCGTTCTGACGCGACTGCGATCGCAACAAAGGCAGAGGTTCGGCCTCTGGTGAATCTCTTTACTCAGCGCGGGTTGACGATCTCGGCAGCCAAGTCGTCCGCCACTGTTTTCACACTAGACCCGAAGGAGTTCAATCTCCACCCGGCCATCACGGCCAACGCTGCGTCTTTGCTGTTGGTCCGTAAACCGAAGCTCCTCGGCGTCGGTTTTTATCCTCTCTTCACGTTCGCAGACCATTCGAGGGGGGTCGCAAGCAAAGTGGGCCGCTGCATCAAGGTCCTCAAGGCTCTTGCGGGCACATCCTGAGGCTGCGCAAAAGAGCCCTTGGCGACCGTATTCAAAGCTCTGGCCAAGCCGCATCTCACCTATCGATCATCGCCACACGGAGGCCTCTATCCTGCCGGTTGCCTCTCACAATGCACTCCTAGTTTAGTTGTTTCGGTGAACCTGTTCGCCCCCAGTTATACAAATCACCACCGCTGCGACACCCCGAAACTAGCCACAGTGTTCGACCGTCCTTTATAAATGTCCACAAGGAAGCTGTGACATCATGCTAAGCAGATATACCCGTTGATGGCTCTACCATTATCACAGGCCTCCAGCGTCTTCAACAGGGAGCTATTGTGGATGCAAAATTCAGCTTCCAACTCCCGGTCCTTTTGGGTGGCTATTCACCTCCGATTGCGCCCACGGAATGACAACTCCCGAGGGTCACTCGCTGTACCCTGGCGCAGCTACGCAATGGCTTCTTCATGCTTCTTCGCCGCTACCAACATCAAGTCGACCCGTCCACACTCAAAGGCTGTCCTGACTGCAGCTGTTACCGCCTGATCTCACTCCTCAGCCCGGCCGTGGAAATACTTGAGCGTCCTTTTCGCCCCTCGCTCACTAGACATGCCAATCTCAATGAGCCTCAACATGGTTTCAGAGCTTTCCACTCTACGTCTTCAGCCCTACAACGCCTCACGGACCGAATTGCATGTGGATTCAACAAAACGAAACCTGCGAACAGAGCAGTCATGGTCACCATCGACCTTACTAAAACTTCTAACTCGGTCAACATTGATGCCTTGATGACATCTCTCATGGATTCGTCTCTACCGAGCGAGCTCTGCAGATGGCTAAACTGCTATCTCCGTAGCAGACAAACTCGAGTCGAATTTTCTGGCACGCTATCCAATGCCCGCAACTTTAGGACAGGAGTTCCTCAAGGTTCTGTCATTTCCCCATCGCGTTTCAACATCTATATGCCTGACCTTCCGAATCCCCTCCTGAAGTCGAAATAGTGTCTTACGCTGATGATATCACCTTGCTGTCTTCTCACCTGAATTTCCGCATAGCTGCCGACGCCTTAAATGACTGCACTCCTAGTTTTGTCCAGCACCTAGATAATAATTCTTTGAAGCTATCCATGCCTAAGTCCTCAGAAACCCTGTTTACTCCGGACCCCAACAAATACAAGTCTCATCCTCCAATTAAGGTGGAGGGCAATGAAATTGCTTTATGTCAGTATCCTAAACTCCTGGATTTCACTTGTGACCCGACGCTGGCTCTACACCGCCATGCTGACAATCAAGTCAAGAAAGCCAAAGCCAAGCTCAACACCCTAAAAGCTTTGGCAGTTTATTCTTGGGGCCAGGACACTGAGACGCTAGTCACGACATACCGGGCAACAGGCCAGGCAACGACTGAGCATGCATCAGCTATCTTTGCCCCACTGTTTAGCGACACCAGCTAGGCGAAAGTTTAACGCGTTGAGAACGCTGCTCTGCGCATCGCCATGGGCTATGGTAATATGGCAAACGTAGCTCACCTTTACCAGAAAACTCAAGCCCTGCCTCTGAAAGTTCACTCTATCATGCAGGCAAAAATCTACCTTGCGCAGTCCCATACCCAGAACATCCGGGTTATCATCTCTTAACACGCCCTGCACCTGCTAGCCACATGAAGAAATCTACCATAGACGCGTACCGCTCACATGCTTCGGTGTATCCTACTTATCTACCAATACCTGACCTCGTCAAGCGTATCCACACAGAAACTGTGGAGCAAGTCATTAGCAGCTATGAACCCAACAGAGTCCTCAACGCTCCTCCGCCGGTCTCCGACGTCATGGCTAGAGAACGTAGAGCCAAACTATCCCAGTTGCGTTACGGCTGCTCCACGCTGCTGAATTCATTCAAATGCCATCTCGCCTCATGCTTCGACAACGCCACGGGCAATTGTCCTGACTGCCTCTTCGATTGCCCGGCCAACCCCACGGACCTCACACCTAGGGATCTATGGCTTCACACAGACAAAGCCGCTGAATTCCTTCATTTTTCTTGAAAATTTTATACCATGTATTTCTGGCAACTAGGTTAAGGGAGTATGTAAAAACAACAACAACTTCGGCATTTCGCTGCATGACTATCAGTATCTCTTCGTCTGCAGTTCCCAGCCAGGCAGCCAACTCACACCCGTGGACACAATGGAGTCGCGGCTTTTCTCCGTCTTCCAACTGAACCCGGTTTGGACTCCGGCGGGGACGCCTGATCTAAAAAGGGCTACTCAGCAACCAACCCACTAAGATCGAATGGCTTTCAAATTCTTCCTGACTTGTCTTCAGTGCTGTTACCCACCTGGACGAGTTGAAGAGATCAATACCGAACTTCACCTGATACGGCTCTTAAAAACGTTAAAGCAGTTTTTGGACTTTCGGCATTCTGTACCCGTAACTGCAGGCGACAATTGATCGGGAATCTAAGAAACACAATGGTTCTTTAAGCTGATGCCACCAAATAAAAGGTACCGTCAAAATGTATATTATCCTTCCCTCAACGAGCAAACAGGAGAAACACAGAAAAGGGAAGCCTGAACAAGCGTCGCGTCAAAAGCCAACACCACACTAAATGAGGAAAAATAAATTGACGATACATAGCCTGATAGACACCATCGAAATGCTGCTTGAGTAGGCGGTTTTGTGCAAAGACTTTGCTACAGAACTCGTAGCTGTGAGTTTGCATGGCTGCCAGGGAAAGTATGGCTAGATGGAGAAAAATGATAATTACAGTCCTCTTCCGTCGGGTGGT
The DNA here is from genome assembly GCA_036362985.1 of Ligula intestinalis. Lineage (NCBI taxonomy): Eukaryota > Metazoa > Platyhelminthes > Cestoda > Diphyllobothriidea > Diphyllobothriidae > Ligula > Ligula intestinalis. The sequence continues at coordinate 12,839 of JAYGXS010001107.1, forward strand.
ACTTGTGAAAATAAAACTGTTGAGCTGTAGCAAGACATCCATTGAGAAAATGGCTCCGCCACTGACGACGTCGCTTCGGTCACAGCAGCTGCTTGTAAAAAGGAGCCAATGTGGCCTACCCCACACTGTTGCTATCCAGTCGACTGCCTCTGCGACAGTTGGTTGACTAGTCTCGCGCTTCTTCCCTATCCAATACATAGCTTGGCAGACCAAGGCTGCTGGCTGAAGGGCGATTAATCTATTGAGTCAACAGCCTCCAAAGATTGGCTAAGGCGTCTCACATTATTCACTCGTGCTAAACGGAATATTCGCATCGAGCCAAACTGCCCGTCCGGTTTTTTAACCAAATTAATTTGGTCCATTAGTTCCTATTCAACAAAGCCCTGGTGTTTAATTTTACTCACATTAATTTAAAAACAGTGGTTTTGCTATCATATGACCAGCTATTGGTCCTGGAGCGAACGAGTTACCAACTGATGAAGTGCTATCTCCTTGTGCTATCCTATTCTAGATTTCCTTATTTCAGATTGCTACACGTGGGTTTAGGGACCAGCGGATGTGAAGTATGTGTAGATGCGGCTTAGGACTCATCATACATCGCGCTGGCGACCACCGTCATATGTCCCAACATCGTATTCCGATTGGAAAGCAATGCGTTTGGTTGAGAAAGAGTGAGGAAAATGCTTCACAAGTCAGCACTGTTAGCACTCTAGCCTGAACAAATGCTAGCAACATTTCAGGCTTTCATGGGGCGTCGTGCTTGCCGCAATGTCTTTGTGTCGTCGGTTTGACCGCCTCCACATGATGACATTAATAACTGGGTTGGAGACACACACATGTATTTCCAGGCACGTGCCTAAGTAATTGCAGTTCCTAAAATTCCATTTAGGTTCGTCACGGCAAGTGACCTTATCCCAATGCGCCAATTAATACCACGAGTATAAACAGCAAAATTTAATGGATCCATAAATTTCAAGAGGGCTCTTCAGTTGCCACCCCTCATTGCATAACGGGAATGAACGTTAGAGAAAATACACAACTGAATTCATACAGAAAAAATCGATAAAAACCGGCAAGCCTTGCCGATGCACGCCACTTCAAACTGTGTTTATGAATTTACATGCACTTGCGGATGCAAGTACATAGGGCAAACGCAAAGGCAATTGGCCACCAGAGCAAAGGAACACTTACCTAGCTGGTTGTTTAAGCAAGAAAAACGAACACCTCACTCGTCAATTACTGAGCACTTGCTAGATACGGGCCACTCCGTGGACCCTAAAACCTCCTTCCGAGTACTTGTTCAAGCACGAACAACTCGCACCTTACCCTACCTGGAGGCAGCGTACATAAGGCGGTTTAAACCCGACCTATGTAAACAATTGGAGCATGTAGTTAACCTAACTCTACCTTGGTAATACTGGCTCCTTGTTTACACATCCCCCCTCCCCAAATTTTCTTTCTTTTTGCCTAGACGTTTTTTCTCCAGTTTTTGCTGTCTACAGCGTTTAAATTTCAGCTTTATCGAATGCCTCTTGGCCGTGTACAGTGACCTTGCCGGTTTTTATCGATTTTTTCGGTATGAATTCAGTTGTGTATTTTCTCTAACGTTCATTCCCGTTATGCAATGAAGGGTGGCAACTGAAGAGCCCTCTCGAAATTTATGGATCCATTAAATTTTGCTGTTTATACAGTGTTCAAATTTTCACCAGGGAAAAGAAGCTTTACATAATACCACGAGCAAACGCGCCTGACAATCACTTATAAGCCACTGTCACCTCTCAGGCAATGAGTTTGTACATGGCCTGTGAGGACACCGCCAGTCCGGTCCCAATACCAAGGCTTGCGCCGAGGCGGGACAAACAGCGCGCTGGAGATCAACCAGCGAGAACTGCCACCCGAGGAAGCAACTCCCGATTTCGTATACAATACACCCTCTTACGGATGGATTACAAAGCTACGCCCTTTTTATTGTATTCTTCCTTGGGGACTCCGAAAAACGTTATTTGACGGTGACACCACTGAAGTCAGTGTCACAACAAACACCACGTTGCACGGATAATGGTTGTCATTATCGATGACATGCGTGTAACTAGTGTAGGGCCATCCTTGCATTGGTAGTGACTAGGACTGGCCTACGGTCACAAAGGAAATGGCTCTTTTGAAGGCTATGGTTGAAGGGGAATATGAACTGGGATGACAAAAATCTTATTATTGAGGTCAAGTAAACTAACCCCTCACGTCTTCAAGTGATGAGCCTATACACTACAGTCAGTTAAATCGCCGTGGTAAACAAGGAACATGGCAAGAGCCGGGAAATGGACGCCAAAACGGCATTCAAAGTAACCTAAGTGCTAAATTGAACGGCAAAACTTGTAGGAAAAAGAAACACACCTATTTGAACAGCGTCAATGTGCTGATTCCTCTGGCCTTCCATGTAAATGCTTTCTCACCAACATCAAACGAATTCTCGCAGCCCTATAACACAAGTCGCACGGGAAATACTGGATAAAGTACTGCAACTAATTATTCTTCTACCATTGCTTTGCATTTTCAATAACGAATTTAGACAGTAGCAGAATAATTCTCGAAAAATAATCTCGAAAAAAAGCAGCCGCACCTACCTAATTCGAGTGGGTACATGAAAAAACTCAGAGCCTAGTAAAAGAAGTCTGAAGTTCATTTTCATTTCGATGCAGACCGACCGGCAGCAGGACGGGTGAGAACAGAATATCAGCGAATAGTGCAACCTGCGACAGGATGAAACAAAAGCCCAGCACTTTGCTGCAACCAATGCTACGTATAATCGCTATCTTGCGTTTATGCTTTGCATATCTCAAGGATAGATACAGTAACTAGTTTAATACACTAAACTGTTCCGGTTTAGGTTATGGTTGGACGAATTGGTCAAACCACTGAGTACAGATAACTGTCAGGTGGTAAGAGGTGAGAGGGTGCACACCAATGCAAGCCCTGATGTGCTCCATGCCTCAAACATGCATTTACTCGGAATATCATAAATTCACGTTCATACTCTTATTTGATATCGAGGGAACACTAGCCATGTAGTGACTGAATCAGCGTCACCTCTGACCAATCTTGGTGTTAATAATAGTACCAATTTTAGTATCATTCAACTGTTTAACTAGTAAATAGTACTATTAATAGTAGTAGTTATTTTTTTTACTAGCCGGAGGATCAAGCCCGATCTTCTTGAGTCTATCTTGACATCGTCTGTAGGTGAGTGAGGATCTGCATTTCTGTTGTAGTCTGATGGTTCCATCACCGTCCTCACTTCATCTGAAAATGGCGCAAAATTCAAATAATTAGGGGTAAAATGCGTTAGCCAATTTCAGCCTATGGTCCGTTTGGTTTAGGC
>JAYGXS010001108.1:0-16204 GCA_036362985.1 Ligula intestinalis
GGGAGCAATTGTATCCGGTACACGTGGTTCTGATGTACTGGCTATTGGGTAAGCTAAATGCAAACCCGTGAACCGTTTGGCTTTCTTAGGCTTATGCCTCTTTTGAGTTATGATCTTGTCAAACTCTTGGTCATCGCTTTCTTGTGCAGAGTCGAGCAACAATGTGGTGCTAGGATGCAAATCCCGATAATTGCTACTGTCGCTTAAGCCGAGTGACGATGGTGTAGCCCGTGGGCTTGACACATGATCCGATATGCAGGTTTCAGGCGTGTCGACAGACATGTCCAAATCCGAGTCAATATCAGCGTCAACTCGTTCTTGTGCAATTGTTGACGCTATCTCTGGAGCCCCTTTTACAACTATATTCTGCTTGTGACTCACTGGTGCATCTGTTGCGAGCTCCCGAGTTCCGACCAAGCGGCCATCTGTATCCGGTACTAAAGGTTTAATGGGTCCTGATTTGCCGGTTTTTGGGTTAGCTGACTGTGCAGACCTGGCCCATTTAGACTTTTGACCCTTTCTAGCCCTATGCTTTTTTGGCTTCATGATCTTATCGACCTCTGTATCGTCGCTTTCTAGTGCAGCATCAAGCAATGAGGTGACGCTAGGACGCAAATGCAGATCATTGTTAGTGCTGCCTGAGCAGAGTAACAATGGCGTTAACTGCGGATTTATTTTAGATTCTTTGCGATCGAGTGAGACGCCCGCTGGTTTACTTGGTTCGGCAGATGATATGCGAGTTTCAGGCTTACCGGCCGAGGCTATCTGAGCATATGTACTTTTATTTATCCCCGGTTTTTGGCCGACAAGGGCTGTTTTAACCGCTGTATAAGAAATATGCGTTTTTAGATGGGCTATCTCATGTTTCAGTTTATTTACCTCGTGGTAAAGTTCCTGCTTCATCTCCGAAAACTCCTGGCGGAGGACGAAGTCCTCACAGTCTAACTTCGGTAAACGTAGTAGACATCTTGGCCGTTTTGCGGGAGGTGGAGAATTTATAAAATTATCTAAGTGGCCATATCGGCAGTTACTTTCTGGTCGTATCTTAACATGGTTGTCAAGGGCCCGTGTCGAAGTGGCCGGGCTGCCTGAGGTGCTAACGCCGCTAATAACCAGATTTGGCGACCCGGGTTCGAGATCCGGCGGAGGCGAAACGTTTCGTGCTAACGGACTTTTAGCATCTAAAGTCTCCATGTTATGTAAGATTTTTTTGTGTTGCGACCTGCGTGTGATACTGCCAATTAAGTCGGAAGCCAAATTAAAGAGCCCTTAGGGGTGAGGCGGAGAGAAGATCGATTGGCCAGATAGTGCAAGTTTACTGAGACAAGCAGGTTACAGCAAGTCAGAGTAAAATATTGAGTTCCTGACAGATACAATAAAATGTGTTTGGTTAAAAATTTCCTTAGGAATAACGTGAGAGTCACTTTTATCCTAACGTGAGAGTCACTATGATCCTAAATATTATGACAATATTAGGATAAGGGTATATAACAACACAGTGATATAAGGACTCAGCCTCGGCGTGAAATTCGGAGATGTGCAGATTTTTGTGGCGCAGAGGAGTTTTTCACAAAATCGACACGTCCAAGAAGCAATTTCCAAACTTTGGAAATAATTCACAGCGGAGGAATTTTTCAGAGCGACCGGATTCAGATTTACGCGTAGAAAATTCCAAACTTTGGTAATATATAGTCAATTCTTGAATAATTTCCAAGAAGCGTGTCTTCTATACTGAGATAGAGACTAAAAACACGTAAGCTCGACAGACTTGAAATTCGCAAAGTTTCTTGTTACTCAGGAACAGAGGGTCGTTGTCGGAAACTCAACCTCAGAATGGTCAAAGGTCGAGAATGGTGTACCACAAGGCTCAATTTTGGGTCTGCTGCTATTTCTGATTTACGTAAACGACTGTCTTAATGAGCTTGATTGAGCAGCTGTCATGTTTGCGGAGGACATAAAAATATGGGCTGAAATAAGGTGCGCCGACGACGCAAAGAGATTACAGTCGAACATCGATAAACTGGTTATCTGGTCGTCCACGTGGCTTCTTAACTTTTAATGTATCCAAGTGTCTTGTTCTACACGTAAGCCCATGGCGAAAAGTGCCACTGAACCACAGTTATTTTTTCAATGGTACCGCATTAAAAGAGGTTGAGACGCACAAAAATCTGGGTATTTGGACAACCACGAACTTGATGCAAACACAGCACTGTAAAAAGTCCGTCCAGAAGGCAACTTGTACCCTGCACTGGATCAGACGAGCGTTCAAAATCTTTCCACCTGAACTCTTCGGAAAAATATTTGGCGCCTTTGTGAGACCACATCTTGAATACGGAATGCCAGTTTGGACACCGTGGTTTAAGAAAGATATTGAGCTTCTTGAACAACTGCAACGCAGGCCAGCAAAGATGGTAGACGGTCTCAGGGACTTACCATATCAGGAGAGATTGATCAAACTTGACCTTTTTCCTTTGTCTTACAGGCACATTCAGTGCAGCCTGCTCTGGACATTCCGGATAATCAAGGGGCCACATTTCCTCGCTAAAATTGGAGAATTTATTCCAATTAGCCACCACTACTCACCTGCGTTGCCATCCGTATAAGGTGACAAACGAGCGCACCCAATTAGACCTCCGAAAATATTCCTTTAGTCGACGCGTGGTCCGGTCTTGGAACTTGCTACCAAGCGAGACGGTTTCCGCAGACAAAATTGCGGAATTTAAAAGATGACTCGATGTGATTTTATTTGACAAAAGGCGAATTTTACAACACAATTTCCTACTACCAGCACTGTCAACAACTTTTCTGGCTTAAGACCGTTTTCATTCTTTTCCTTGAGAATTCACTCAAAATTCTTTCATGATATCATATGTGCTCCCCCCGACTGCACATTAACTGTAAGAACAACCTTGTTTACGTTATATTAAAAGGGTCCTCAAGGGCATTTTTTACCTGTAAAATTGAAATGTACATATATATATACATATATATGGCTTTCCCGAGAAACGATCTTGTGACACCTGCCAGTTCTCTTTCGTTGATTATGTGCTGCAATCTAGAGACAGTGGGTTTTGCCATTTCTAACGTCTATTTTGATTTTACTAAGGCCTTTGATTGGGTCGATCAAACCTTCTCCTTCTGAAACTGGCCTCCTTCGGCATAGGTAGCAAGCCTCTGAACTTCATATCTTCCTATTTGGATGCTCGCACACAACGAGTAAAAATTTCCAATGTTATCTCCAGCCCCACGCATGTGAGGAGTGGAGTTATACAGGGTAGTGTATTGGGTCCGCTCCTATTTTGCTTTTTTGTCAACGACGTTTCAGATTGTTTTCAGTATGGCAGACCCTTCATGTACGCTGATGATTTAAAAGTCGCTTATCGATATAAACCGGCAGATCGCAAAATCATGCTCGAGCTGATAAAAAAGGATCTTCAGGCCTTCGCCCAGTGGTGTTGCACATGGCACCTCACCCTTTCATGGCACAAATGTTCCGTTATGGTTGTTGGAGAAGATCATCAACCGGAATTAAGCATTGATGGCCACGAATTAAATGTCCCAGGAGTTATCAAGGATTTGGGCATATCCTACTCTAATCGGCTCAATTTGTCAGAGCACTGTGCCCTGATAGTCTCGAAAGCACGCCGAACCACCGGATTTATCCTGAGAAATTTTAAGACCATCAAGGTTAGAACTAGCCTTTATAATATGTACGTGAGACCTAGTCTTGAATACTGCTCGCTTCTATTTAGTTTTCTGCGCACTAATGAACGGAAGAAAATAGAATTGGTGGAGTACTTCGTCACTAGAAGAGTTTTCACTACAGAACACCGTAACTAAGCCTACCAACAAAGGTGGTAACTTATAAAGCTGGATCCCCTATGGCTTCGTCGATTGCAGAAGGGTCTTTTTTTACTGTTTAAACTTTTGAATGGTCAAACCTTTAATCCCCTTAGTACAATAAGGCAGCTCGATCACTCTCGGCGTGCCAGTCATCGAGATGTCTTTTTATTTCTTCTTATGGCACGCACAGTAAAGAACCGTCAGTTCTTTTCAGTAAACGCCATATCAATCTGCAATAAGCAGCCCAGCCATATTATAAAACAGCAAGGCTACTCTTTGTTTAAGAGGGCTATAACTAGCTTTCTACATTCAGGATAACTTTCACGAATTTTGGATGCTGACTCAGTGGAATCTCTCTTTCACTCTGATGGCGTTCGTGGACTTTGAACCCCGCCAGGCTTCATGCTGAAGATGATGCTGCTAAAGCAGCAGCCCACAGTCTGCTAACCCTTCAGCCGATAGCGCGCAACTGCTGCTGACAACCATTGAAGGAAGACTGAGAACACCGTGTTCTTGTGCCAACCCTCTCCGTCTGGAACTTATGTACTTAAACGATATGAAACAGTTCTCCTGCTGATGAGTCAACTCAGCTTACAACTGTACATTTATTCCGTTTTTATCATACCTTTGAAGGCAGGTTTTTTTCACTTGAAACAAACTCCCTATCTCGCCCAGTATTGACAAAACAAAAAACCTGAAACAAAAGCAATACTGGCCGCAACATAGGGAGTTTGTTTTAGGTTTTTCCGGTCTTCGAGGTGTTGGAAGGCGCCCAAGAGGTGCATTACCAACTCTTTGCAATTGCATATAAACTGGCGCAATAAACGTATTATCATAACATATACTAACGTACTGAGTGCGGCTCAGCATTGGTTCATGAAAAATGTCATGTGGTATCTGTCAGATCCTTTTTATATCATGTAAAATCTGAGCACAATAGGTTTGCACTTTATACAGACAATTCGGATTTCACTAAGGTTTTGGTCGTGTTGAGCATGATCTCCACCCCTTGAAATGTGCCGCTTTCGGCAAAAAATTGAAAAATTATGAAGTTGATGTCCTCCCTGCCAGCACAATACCCACATAGGACGAGGATGGCGACGGCGGTAGGTGGGGGGAGGTGGGGATAATGGTTAAGGCATGTGTATTACTCGGTTACCCTATCTTTTGTAAATGCTGTTGACAAACCCAGAAGGCTATCTAACTACTATTTTTGCATGTAAAAAGCTATTTTTGCTTAGTTTTGATGTAATTTTACGTTTATTTCTATAAAGTGCATAAATTGATTAGGCATAAATAAAACAGTGGCTTTGTTTAAGTTAGCCAACAGGGTGGTCAATCTTCGCATGGACCTGCTGTGTCGTGACCTGCGTGATTACGACTTTATTCTGCTTCACATGTTATCGCGAAATAATTAGCTGTGGTACGCTAAATATATTGTTTTTTATATCCATTAATATATTCTTGGTTGATTATTCCTGTACAACGTTCACTCTAGAGGAATTGGCTTATTTGTTTCTAGAACCGTACACCGTGGTCGACGTGGAGGAATGCCTAACTTTTTCTGTTGTTTAGCATCTGTTATTTATGAATATGGAGCGCTTCTATCCCCGATACCATCGGAACACCATTGATAAGCACATACGACGTAGAAAAGAGGCATATCGCAAGGCTTTTCCAGATGAAGCGACAATGGTGCCTGCAACGTTTACTGTCGTTGCCGATGAATCTCGGGAATCTTCGGACTCGGAACCAGAGATGCCTATATTCACTGCAGCCATAACTTCTGGTGGGTATTTTTGGTGCATAAGTCAAATATTTAATAAAGACTCCGGAGAACTTGATAAGGCCACATCTGCGGCTGAGAGATCATTTCTGCATGCCATTAGAGCGTTTTGCGTGCGTCGGAAATTGCTTGTCGCATCTTCGAGGGACCTGGTCGATACGCTACGTGCCTTCCAAGGAACAACCATCCCCGAATTTTCAAAGGATACGAGGACATTTTTTAAACACCCCTCGATCGTGCATAAGGAAGCCACTAAAAAGTGAATACTATGTCCATGTGGGCCTAAGTGATTACCTCATGCATATACAGCGCAAACGGCAGCAGACGATTATTCCTTAGGTGCGGCTGCAGCTTCACATAGATGGACTGCACCTATTAAATGCCTCTGGTCAATGTGCGTGGCCCATACTGTGTCGCAGTAGCTGCCCATTTTTTTCGCAACCATTCGTTGTTGGCGTCTTCTGTGGTTGGAATAAGTCGGACCCCATACAAATGTTTTTGGAAGATTGTGCGTCTTAACTGACGTCGACGTCCAACTCGATTATGTTGGACAACGACGTAGGCGTTCCACGACCCATTAATTTGCCCCGCGGATCTACCGCAATTTTTCACAAGATATATGTATTATCGACGGAATTTCCTGACAATGTAGTACTCATTGGCTATAGGCCATGTCAACTGACTGAATTTACTACCGATTGTATACTCCACAGATCTTTTACTGATTGCACCGACCTCTTAACCACCCCTCTTTTTCCTCCTCAACCAGTTTAATGTTCAAAGCTTTCACTATGAAAAACAGTACGCTGTCTGCTTCACTTAGTGATATTTTTTGTAAATGTCTCATTGTTAATTAACAACTCCTTTTTCTTCATACCTTTTTCACATACATTTTCTGAGCAATACATTTTTTAAAAAAATTTTCGTTTTTCCGTTTTTATGTTAGTGTAAATGACTTGACTGTCACCTAATTTTCTTTAAGATGTATTTCGTGGTTGTCTTTACCACCGAAAATTCCGTTGACGTGGTTGGAGAGAAGTTGTTCAACGAGCACGACAAGAGTCGTGTCATGTGGCCGGATAACCTAAACGTGCGAAAGCACTGTTTGGAGAAGTAAGAGCGGCCACCAGACGGCACGCAGAAAGCCAAGGGTTGCAAAAGGAAGTAAGCGTTTAGTACATCTAATGTTTTTTTAGGATTTTTCGTCGGGTTCTGAAGACTGAGATAGTGATATGGACAATAAGCGGCCGCTCGCTAAACGCGAACTGGGTTGGCCCAGCACGTCTAAGTAAGCACTATTAATTTAAGCTATTGAAACAGGCTCTCCGATGTAAATTCTCCTGCAAATACCGCTCCTTCCACGTCACAGTTTGCTGAATTACTCTCTGCAACAATGCTGGCGTGGATGAAGGCGATGAAGGACCGTCTTGAGGCCTGTTTTGAAGCCCAATTTGAAGCCCTTGAGGCTATTATTGGACAAAGTTATGAATTTAATAGGGGGGCTTATGATAAGATTACGTAAGACTGCTTGATATTGCTCAGTAAATTTCCTTTAGTAAAAGGTTAGATGACTTTGAAGCAGTCATAAGACAGGACACTGCCTATGTACGGTAAGGATTCCTCCCTTCCCTTGTGATGGTTTATCATAGTACAAAACTTGATATGCTTGTGAAGCGAATAGATCACATTGCTTCGGAGCATAGTTTGCTTCTCGCCAAAGTTGAGAAAGTCGGTGCTGCTGTGCTTTACAGCCACCGTTCAAAACCTTCAGGCTCGATGGCAACAGTAGGGCGTTTGCCACTCTGCTCACAAGAGAACGTCTGTCACTTCCTTAACCGCTTTAATTCAGAAAAAAGACAGTCTGAAGCAAACGGTACACTCGTTTTCAAATTCACTTCTAACTGCTTACTTACAGGTCGATGGCCTGATAAAAATTGGCGGATGCAATAAAAAGGACATTATCAGAAGCCTTCTATCGGGGATTTAGGGGCCGCTCCTAATTTTACAATTTACTTATTCCAGAGCTACGAAAAAAAAATTTACTTTAGTGGAAGCCCCCTGTGCCCTGTATTTTGTGGTAGGTTTTCATTTGTGTCCGACGTTCAGCGGCCGTCCGACAACATCCGCACTTCCGAAATGTTGATGAAAACGTTGTCCGCAACACCGCTTTAGAATGGCTCCACGGGTCTTGGGACCGCTATGGTGGGGTGCGAGGGAAATGGAAGAATGTTGTCCAGGAGGCTTCCTGGTATTATGGAACTCCGATGATACGGTAAGTATCATCGTTCTTGCATATCTTCTCTGGTAAATTGATTTGCTTACTATTAACAGTCAATTTTTACTTGGTAGACATGCTAGGCGACCGGCGTCAGGGCGACTTTCTAAGTATGGTCTTTTTAATTAATTGTTATCAATTATGGCTGGGAGCCAGACAATCACATATAAGTGTAAGTCACTTTAAGTCACTTTATTAAGGGAAGAAGGCTTTCGCCCTTGAGCTCCCTATTCAGAACCAAAATCGCATAATAGGTCCACCGTAACAATAGTACATAATACAAATGTACAAATGTAGGCTTAACATCAGCGATAAGTGTGAGCCAGTTGCAAGGTGCTGCTACTGACACTTTGTTCATTATATCTGCCACAGTTTCTCAGCAAATGAGAATCAAGTTTGTGTTTAAAAATGTCAACAGTATCTGAGAGGACCACATCTTCCGGGAGTCCGTTCCACGCTCCAATGACCCTCTGAGAGAAGGCGTTTCGTCGAACGTCGATACGGGCCGGTTTCCTCTGTAGTTTAAAAGGATGACCTCGCAGATGGTCAGTCCGAGCCAATTCGAAGAAATCATCAAATTCTAGGGCGCAGTCTCGGCCTCTAACAATTCGGTAGGTTTGTATGAGGTTCCCGCGGAGTTGCCTATAATTGAGAGGGAAAAGATCAAGTTCGGTCAGTCTGTCTTTATAAGGCAGATGACCAAGATTCTTGACCATCTTCGTAGCCCTCGCCTGCACTCGTTCCAGGTGCAGATAATCCTTCTTGAACCACGGACGCCAGGCCTGGACAGCATACTCCAAGTGGGACCGAACAAACGCTCCGTAGGTTTTCCTGAAGAGCTCCTCGTCAATGTTTACGAATCCCCGCCTTATCGCAAACAGCACCTGTGTTGCGCGTTAAGCTGCCTTTACACACTGAGAAGATGGTTTAAGTGAGGAATTTATTTGAACACCGAGGTCCTTTTGTTCGTTCACATTTGAAAGCGGGTGCCCATCGAGGAGGTATTGGAAGGAATCGTTCTCCTCATCAGTCCTTCTAGTACGGAGTCTTAAAACCACACACTTACTAATGTTGAAGTTTAAAAGCCAACGAGCAGACCAGCAGCTAAGTCGATTAAGACTCTCTTGAAGCGCTTTCCTATCGGCGTCAGACCTGATGGCTCTCCAGAGTTTGACGTCGTCGGCAAACAGTGTAGGCGTTTACGTTACATATACCACTGCCTACTTCCACATGCTCCGTTTAAATATGTATATGTAGTAGGATAACATTAATTCAGGCGCGTTTTGTGCATTTTATACAGTATTTATTTACGTATCCAATATTTCTTTTTCTGTTATTGTAGGAACCCGCCAATATTGCTGAATGCGAGGCAACTACTTCGCAGCACCGCGATCAATTTACATATGAAGGACCATGTTCACAATATGATGACCATTCACTGAATAAACAGTGATCATTTTCCGAACGACACCAACAATTTATTTAGATATTTTTTTAAACAAATGTTTTTTTTAGTAAATCATCCACTTTCCACAATCCGCGCCTTGTGCTTGCACTAAAAAACCAAGTGGAATGCTTGGGGGGTGGAGAGAAATGGATAAGGCGTCATGTTGCCTGATTTTTTTCCAAGACGGGGTTAAACGGGTTGAAATCTCCGTCAGGAGCCCCCTCAGGAGCCTCACCCTAGGTGTGGGTACAGCCTCGTTTATCCTTGTTTAGCCCCCGCCCTAAGTGGGGTTAAACGGGGATTGTGCTGGCAAGGCTGCTGCTTGGGCTCTTTCACACAACTTTACCCCCAACGCCGCACGTGCAAGGAGTGGAATTATTCATGGTAGCGTGCTTGGCCCTTTAATAATAATAATTTTTATATTTAAGGCCCAAGGGGGCCTGTCGTTACAAACTTAGTGCTATCGTGAAAATAAAAATAATGATGATAAGCAGTGAACTCTTATAAGGTAATTGTCATCGGCAGTAAAAAAACTCCTAAGTCGGTGGATGAGTTCAGCGGGCCACAGAGTTCAAAAAACTTCAGGCGAAAAAACTGCCTTACTAGGTAACGGGGTTTGATGTGGTTGGTTTGAGATCTGATGTTGAGGGTTCGGGACGTTTACGGTCATGGGAAAAAATAATATATCGTTTAGTTAGGAAGGGGTCATCCGGAAGGCAGGAGAAGGCAGTAGAATTCAAGGCAACATAATCGAGTTGCGGCCCACCAGATTCCAGAGCCAATCTCGAAGACCACAGCGAAGGTTGCAAAAACGGAGAAGAATTCGCAACCCTTGGAAGTGATGCTTGACTCTGCAGAGGGAAATGCAAACATATTTCGAAACCATTTTAGTATCCTGGGAAGAGCTTCAAATGCCAGGAGGACCCTTTTCAAAATCTAAAACTTGCGTGTTTGGAAAGGAAACAGACGCAATGTTTAAGAGAGCTTTAACTAGTTTTCTACATTCAGGACAACTTTCACGAATTTTGGCTGCTGATTCGGTGGAATCTTTCTTTCACTCTGATGGCGTTCGTGGACTTTGAACCCCGCCAGGCTTCATGCTGAAGATAATGCTGCTGAAGCAGCAGGCCGCAGTCTGCTAACCCTTCAGCCGATAGCACGTTACTTTTGCCGACAACCATTGAAGGAAGACTGAGAACACTGTGTTCTTGTGCCAACCCTCTCCGTCTGGAACTAATGTTTTTAAACGACATGAAACAGTTCTCCTGCTGATGAGTCAACTCAGCTTACAACTGTACATTTATTCCGTTTTTATCATACTTTTGAAGGCAAGTTTTTTTCACTTGAAACAAACTCCCTATCTCGCCCAGTATTGACAAAACAAAAAACCTGAAACAAATGCAATACTGGCCACAACATAGGGAGTTTGTTTTAGGTTTTTTCCGGTCTTCGAGGTGTTGGAAGGCGCCCAAGAGGTGCATTACCAACTCTTTACAATTGCCTGTAAACTGGCATAAAAAAATATTATTATCGACTTAGTTAGTGTTTGGGAAGGTTGCATGCGCGCGGTTGAGTTACGCATCCCACACTTTCGACGGCCTGAATTGGGTGATTTAATAGAAGGTTTGGGAGGACTCTGATCAAGTATCGAAGCTGTTGGTCTACCTGACGTTGAGGGCTTTTCGGAATTTCTAAGAGGGCTACCAGAATTACTAGCTATGGCAACTGGGAAAGCATCGAAGTTGGAAGTAGATGGGGATGTCTGGTGACTTGAGGGGATGAGACAGTTGCTGTACTGGTGAGCAGTAATCTAGGTTTGGCAGGAATAAAAGTACATGGCCCGCTAGGCTTCCAAGAGCTACGACCAGGAACTTGATCCGGTTGCGGTGAATTTACTATTTTATTAGAAGAACTTGACGCTATTCTTCGCTCCTTTGGAGTGAGATCATGACAGAGGAAATACATTGTATTGCTCAGATATTTGGAAAGTAGCTCTTGCTGTTTAAAAATGGCGTCTATTTCAATGGGTAAAAATAGCTTGACTAAAATGGGTGGGTTTTTACTGCGAGATGACAGTCTTATAGCCTCTGCTATTTTATAGTTAAATCCGCAGGAGTAGAGGTAATGCATTGCAAAATCCATTGGCCGAATTGATTTCGGAACGTTTTTCAGAATAAAATTGATCGACCTTTTTTGTCTATCCTGTGACTCACATGCGACCAAATTTACGAGAGTATCTAAACGTTTGCATTCCTGAGAGGAAACTGCAAATATATTCCCATCAAATAGGGTCCCAAGGATTGAGGGAACTGACCCAAATTTTTAACATTAACTCGCTGCAATTTTTCATTGCAGACAAATCAATTTGCTCGGCAATCAGATCAGGCTGAATACTGACGTCAGGCTGAAGACTGATATCAGTAACGATGTTTGCCTTTCGCAGACACCGCTTGGGTCTGGAATTCTGTGGCTTCCTACTGAATGAAACTGTCGCCTTCATATTTTCTGAAGCAATAAGTAGATTGATTACGAAAACAGTCAGGAATTCAGAATAAACTAACTGTTTAAAATTATATAAGTTGCTGAAAGCAAGACAGATGGTTAACAGAATGCTAGGCAAGCAAGCAGAGACCAAACCAACAAAAGGAATGGAAGCAGATTTTTCAAGCGCAAGAACTGGTACTTACGAATAATTTATATAGGAAAAAGAACGACTAATAGTCGCATCTTCTCTTAGATAAATCGATTTATATAAGACTGATGACTAAGCTGAAATTTCGAAACCAGCGCTCGACCTTGACCTTATTGTTTGCATTTTGCCAATTGCGTTCAAAGAGCAGTGTGTTACAATCCAACCTCTGTCTCTTGTTTGCGAATATAAAAGGAACAGGATGCATGTTAGTTCTGGACTACGGGGAACTCTAAGCTCGAGAGCAGCAAACCTTATTAACTTTTGGTCGATGCCCGCGGCCTAGCGCTGGCCCACAAGGACATTGTCAGTCCATTTGAGAAATTTATTCGTGATTCTTATTCATTGTAGATTGGTCAACAATCGTTGTTGCGGCAAAGTGTTAAAAGCATTTTAAACGTAAACGACAGTGAGGTGAACGCCGTACTTTTATTCGAGAGAGAGGTTGCAGCAAGTGTATCGTGCAGAATTTTACTATCCTTAGTAGTAGTAGTAGTTTTATAACACGAAGGCAGCGAATTTATTCTTAAGGGAAGAAGGAAGGTATCAAATATAGTCGAATACTGAATTGTGCGATGACTTCGCTGCCCCAACTCGATTTGTTTGTATGTGCAATAACATTGGCCGTCAGTCTAAAAGTTATCCGGTAGCAATTGTCGTTCGGTGATTGTGGTGATCAGTTCCCAACGACGATTATAGATTTAGTGTTGCACTCGGGCTGC
The DNA here is from genome assembly GCA_036362985.1 of Ligula intestinalis. Classification (NCBI taxonomy): domain Eukaryota; kingdom Metazoa; phylum Platyhelminthes; class Cestoda; order Diphyllobothriidea; family Diphyllobothriidae; genus Ligula; species Ligula intestinalis. The sequence goes on from JAYGXS010001108.1 coordinate 12,763, forward strand.
ATAACTTCTTGTCACACGTCGCATTAGAATTTCTCGAAGCAACTTTAGTTATCTTTCTTGATTTATAATGTTTCACAGAAAACATCCTAAACCGCAAGCATCTGAGAAAAAAAATCCTCTTCCCTTCAACTTCAACATTGCTGATACGGACTCCGATAGTGATGATGAAGACTTGGAAGCTGAACTGGACGAAATCTTACAATTGTCAGAAGATAAACCACGAAATTCACACGAGTCTCCAAGCCATAAAAAGGTACTCTTCATAAAGGTCTCGCAGTTAATGAGTTCTTTGGTTTGCCGTGGTGTGGGTATTGTTAATGTAACAGCCTGCTTAGCGCCCTCACACAAATAACATTTTTAATTTCATATCAGTAACATTTTATATGGCGTGTATAACCCGTTATGTTGCGCTTTCCCTAATGATAATTCCGGACGCTTGTTTTGACACCAGGCGGTAGGTGCTGCTTCGGGTTTCTCGGTCGAGAAAGCTGAGGACCTTTGTGCGATGTTACCAGTTCCAGGGCTTAATTTCTCAGTTACGCAAGTGAATGCAGGCTACACTTGTAGGGTTCGTTCTCATTTAATAAACGATGGAATGAGTGATCATCCTTCGGGTCGTTGACATCAAGTTAGAGGGTGATGGGAAATCTTTACATTCCACGGCCCATTTATATTTCAAAACTTATTCAAAATTGAACTGCCCACTCCACCAAGCATGTATTCTGGCGTCAGACATAGAAGCTGGCAATATATGACCTCAATATAGCCAATAACACATTTGCTCATGTCAAGTATCTCATTTTACTTTGCTCAATCAATTTCTTTTTGGAATTATCGGGATATTCTAAGGAGCTCTGCGTAGCTTGGACTATTAAACTTTCAACGAGCTTGAATATGGGGACTTCGATATTTGTATAGAAATGGAAACCCACGGACCATATTTGTCGTGAGCAAGGTCACTACCAGTTTTAATGTTCCCTTAGTCAATTCGTACGCGGTTTCTGTAATGGCTGTGAGCCGTTAGAATTTCCCTCCACTCTTTTAAGTATTCGGCACTCCACCAGCGGCTTTGATGAACGATTGAGGTCCACCCGATGGGGTTCCTGATCCAACAAGGGCTACTAGCCAACCAGCTAGCCAGCCAAGAACGATTATTGAGCAATAGATGTTGCATTTGAACTGCAAACGTCGCAAGGGTATCTTGAGCCACCCTACGAAAACAACAGAGGTGGCTTAAGCACATGTTCTGTCGTCAGTCTGACTGGTTATAATCTTCGTTTTGGCGACATTGATGGGTAGATCTCCAATGCGATTCAAAACGGAGTGATCTTATGGTCATTCAATGCAAGCATGATGGTCCTAAAATAGAAAATGCGTAAAAACTGACCTTTAAATATTCTCTCCGGTTATCTTTCGGTATCTATGTTTGGTCTGTTGTATTTGACACGATTCCAGTCGTCTTAAAACCATGGATTCTTTAGGTTCGTAGATATCGTTCGCCCGTCGAAAACTACCGTAATCCATCTTCTGATTATTCAGACGTTGTCTTCTAGCTTATCATACCGTCTGTAAATCCCTCTTGCCTATCGTGTGCCGTCATTTCAGGACAGTTCAGATGAGTCAATTGGCCAAAAAGACGAGGATGATTCCGACCTATCACTTAACAAATTTTTAAGTCCCGATCCCAAGCTAAAGCAAACAACTTCCCCAAGCCCTCCGCCAGCCCGTTTGACATCAAGTTCAAACCTTCAGATGAAAGCGCCGGTCAGTTTTCCCAATTTTCATCGCAGAATAATCTTTGTGCATCGGCTTGTTTACTAATTTTGCACGGTTGATTTGCACCGCTATCATTACTTGCACTTTAGAATTTGTAACTTTCTTCTTTGTCTCTGTGGCCTAACTGCTGTAACGACTGTTAGTTTCTTTCTTGCTGCATATTCCCGTTTTATTTTTCCAGTCAACTCATAAGTCTGGCCAACAGATAGTCACAGATTTTATCAACAAGAAAGACCCACCGAAACCTGCATCCTCATCGATATCTGCCGCCAATTTAGCGCTTCTCAAGCGTAGACATGAGGAATATAAGGTGAGTAAAAATTAATTCTGCCCTCTTTGCAGTTATCCCCTGTTAGTTTTTTTGCTGAGGAGAGTCTAAGCAAGACTAATTTTTATGATATCTTTTATTAGGAGAAGGGGGGTCCGGAAGAGTTGAATAATTAGATTGACCCAATTGTGAGAAATTCGTGACCTCGTAGGAATTCGAGCCATTATCAGCATGAGAAGCATTCTTGCAGTCAACGATCTACAAATTTTTCGAGGCCACAGGATACTTAGGCGAGTCTTACTTTCTGAAAAGACACCGTCAGATGTCTTTCTGAGCCCGGAGCTCAGAAAGTAAGGATTTATAAAAGCCTTGACAAAAACCCTGGTCAGCCATTTGTGCAGTGATGACTAAAAGCCTCCATGACGTGCGAATTTTGTGCACTAAAGCCTACCCTTCACTTAACGCTTTCATTCTAAACGGAAGTATTTTTTTCGATTGCCTAGCATGCCGCTATCAGCGCTCGTCAGAGTGGAGATCTGGAGCGAGCTAAACAACTCATGGTGGCTGTGAAGGCCTTAGATGAGGCGATTCCGCACATTGAAGAGGGCGAGGAGCCGTTCAATGCCGAGGAGGATATGCCGCCGCCACCGGATGTATTTGCTCCCCCATCCGCACAGCCATCGTCACCGCCCCAGCAACAACAGCAACAACATCCACAACCATCAAGTTCAGGTTCACCGAGCTCGGGCACGCTTGCTGCAGCTGCTGCCTCGCCTGTAGTGTCCAAGGAATCGCTAACGGCTCGTGTCACCATCCTTCAGGTAAGCAGTGCCCTCTCATCCTCTGCAAACTTCCTTATTTAAAACTAAGAAGCACCCCTTGTACTATTTGACTCAGCAAATTGCTCAAATGTTCGTCTTTGTAGAGTTTTGAGTGCTCTGTAATTAACTACTCGCTTAAAGTCGATCCGGTTCTTCCTTGTTAAATGACTAAAACGCGTTTTCCTTGCAATTAAATGAGTAACTGTAAGGAGACAATGAAAAAGGTTCTATAGGAGGTTAGAAAAAAATATCATGCTTGTACACAATGTTTCAAAGCTTAGGAGCCGCATGATATTGTCAGTTTGCGCGGGACCCATATGGGAAAATCAATAAAACCATGAGGGAGTTAGGGGAAACAAACAGGGTGTAATTACCCAGAAAGGGAGACAATCAACTATAGAATAAACAGTATGGTGTAGAGTAATATGACATGTCAAGTAATTGGCGTTAACGTTAATACCAAAGGTATAAACGGTAAGGTACTGCATCTGGTGTTATGAAGAGGAAAATAGTTATGTTATTGTAGGTCAGAGGGTGTTTGCATTCCGAGCGATATAATGAAGAAAAAAGGTTCTTC
>JAYGXS010001109.1:188-16195 GCA_036362985.1 Ligula intestinalis
GGGGTGACTAGTATTCGGTAGCTGGCTGTTAGATCAGCGGCTTTTGACCATGGTAACTGTGGCACCGCAACGAAGTTCTTTTGGGTGCACAACATCGGTAAGCGTAGCCTGATGGCGGCCGCTTCTGCCGTAACAAACAGACGCTGTCCAAAACATTGTGAATAGCTTGAGGGTACTTGTAGATCACTTGGAAGGCCTCTTTGGTATCCACGCGATGATCTGAGTCTACCAGGTGCGCTAGAATGGAACTGTTTATACCCTTTAGTTGGCCCTTCCCTAACCATGCTGGAATGTGTTCTGGGACTCTTTTGGGTAAACGCCGGCTCGTGCGACCAATATACCCTGCCCCACAGGGGCAGGTTAATAATAATATGCACACAGAGGTGTTTTGGGCTGGTAGTTTGCTTTTGATCACTCAGTATAGGATGGGAGTAGTCGAGAACAGTACATAGGCGTTGGCTGCTGGGAAGATGGTTGCTACTGCTTCACTCAGGCGCCTCCTTTCTTCGATAGTTATAAGCAGGAATGTAGGATACGTACAAATAATTACGAAGGATGGTGCGAAAGGACGATTTCATTCGATGTCCCCTCACTATTCACTTCCATGTCCTACCACCGTCGAAATCCTTCGAGGCCCTCTATACCAGAACTGCGATGACGAGGGTTGATAGCCAACATATCAGGATTGTATCAGCGTCACGAAAAATTGCCTCAATATCTTCTGCACCTTCGTAAGGATTACACACGAGTAAATCAAAGTCCCTCCAATGGGATCCCTAACACCTGAGGTCATTGATGAGGTGTAATTAAAAAACTCGATTTTTACAGACTACCATTCCTGGACGTTCTATTCTGCCGCAAACCAGACGACAAAATTCCGACGCCTGTCTATCGGAAACCGATAAGCACTCCACAATTGAGTTACAATAGCAATCACCCGCTGCAACAGAAGTTCTGCAAAGAATTCCAATTTTATACGATTTAAAAGTCGTATGGACAAACACGTGTTTTCTCACATGGACTTTCAAGCCAGACCGACTACTGTTGCAGGCCACGTCCATGTGCATTTATTCCTTCACCTGCTTCTGTGGAGTTGGCTGTGTTGACTGAACGAGGTGACGTCTAGCGAAGAGGCTACGCAACCACACACTTGCCTGGCTTGGCAAAGAAGAAACGCTATCTATAGGAGCCACCAAGTCGATGTGTAATAGCCATGATGGTCCTATCCTTCCTTTCGGGACTAGAATTATTATCACAAATATTAATCTCCTCTTCCGATAGTCTTTCCGTCTGCGCTGGATTTAATTCGTCACCCAAAGTTCCATAAAAATGGGATATTGTCAGTTCATCATTCTTGCACACGAAAGTTTAATGGATCAGAACGAATGAAACATGCATTAACCGGAACCAAAAAGTTTGTAATGGTTATTAACCTTCTCCAGTTCAGCCCTCAACTTTTACTGGCTGCAGATCCCACCGAGAAACGATCAGTTTGGCTTCCTACACGCCCTTCCACCTCCCTTCAAGAGGGAGTCTTTGCTCAGAGCCGTAGAGGGGTCATGGTCATCGATATCCACCTCGTAGGAGGATTGCGAGACTAGATAGGCGGAGCAAATTGGATTTGGGAGTTGGGGTTCGCGGAGGGGAGTCATCCCCTGTAAAGTTTCAATTTTTCAAATTGAACTGGGAATAAGGCGCCGGAGGGATGGATTGCGTCTCGCATAATGTAGGTGAAAGGATGAATGAAATCAACGACAACAAACGGGCGTTCGCACATGTCGAAGAACTTGGAGGGTTTCCCCACCGATGGTGTGGGATGCAAATGGAGAACGTAATTACCGGGCTAATATGCAGCGCCATTAATGTGTTGGTCGAAGTAGGTCTTCTGACGAGTGTACGCCTTCCCAAGGTGAGATCCTGCCAGATTGTATGCGAGGCAAATGGTTTATGGGGAATGACCGTTGTGCTTAAGGGATGAGAGTAAGGAATAAGAGGGTTACCGAAGGTTAACGAGAAAGGAAGTGGAACAGCCCGTTGAAGGTTGGTCAATGCCTCGATGGGCCATCAAGGCGTAAGGAAATGTAATATCCCAGCTGTTGCCTATCGACGAAAGCCTTGAGTAAATTGATAACAGTGCAGTTCATACGTTCAGTCTGCCCATTCCTTGCAGGATGTGCTGGGGCGGTGCACATCTTATGGGTTTGTAGGATAGCACAGACGTCGCGGTAGAGCTTACTCTCAAAGTTGGCATCGCATTTAGAGTGGAGTGATAAAGGGGCATCAAACCGGCAGACCCAGGCGCTCAGAAATGCATAAGCGACGGAAGCGGCGTCTTGGCGTGAAAGGGGTACAGCGTCTGCCACTTTGTGAAATAATCGACAATAACCACCATATATCGAATACCGCCGAGTGTGATGGGTAAGGACCCAAAAACGTTAATGCCCACTCGCTCAAAAGGAAATCCGGTGGCCATATATTGGAGAGGAGCCCGCGGACGGGGATACGACCCTAAAAACTGACGCAGCTCTCCAAGACTTGGCCGCCAGAATTGTTGGCGCGCCGCTGCCTCTGTTTTAGCCTGGCCGACATGACCCAAGTCGTGGTGTAACTCGCTCAGAACGGGTATGACCAAACTCCCAGGGACCACTAAGCGTGGCGACATGTTGATGTTGTCCTTAAAAAAAAGCTCAGTTCATTGTCCATAAAAGGCTGCGCCCAATGATTCCATATAATTCTGGCACTCTCAGAGGAACCACGAAGGTCTCTATCCGTAGGCCGATGCTCACCGTTAAGCTGGTAGTCATAGATTATGGCCATGTCGAGATCAGTGCCTTGGGCGGCAGCCCAATGATACCGTGTAGGTTTACTGATGATGATAGCTGCGACCGAATCGATAACACTGGCGTCTGGCGAGAGCGTTGGCATTCGCATGTTAAGACCCAACCCGATATTGGCATTGTAAAGTCACAATCTCTTTCCCTGTGAGGATATATGGGGGTGCACAATCGCCGAAAAACCACGTATGAATCGCTTATAGTAAGAGGCGATGCCAATGCAGCTTCGAATGTCGGTTGCAGAAGAAGGCGTTGGCCAAAACCTAATGGCTCTATTATCTGGTGAGAGAATTAGATGCCCTTCCGGCTAATGTTTGTGTACAAGGTAAGTGGCTCTGTCACGCAGGAGGGATCATTTAAGGAGGTTAAGCCGTAATCCAGGGTAACGAAGATATGTTAGCACCGCCTTGCGGTTATCCTTATGTTCATTGGTGGACTTTCTGAAAGCAATGACATCATCAAGATTAAGAAGACAGCAACGAGGGTAAAGACTTGCTAATATCCAGACATTAGGGTGGTGAACCATTTCACCCCGGAACACGCACCGAGCGTGACGTCCATGCGGGGTAGGGCCACGTGAAGGAGTAGGAGTTTTGAGGCTGATTTTGCTCTGGCATATCAGAAGTTGAGAGTTCATCTAATGTCGCAGATCACCAGTTATTGAGATATTTTAAGGCTTATAAGGAGTTGCCCATAGACCATCCTCTAAAATCCGGCAGCAATTAAAGTCTCCGACATTCTTTATCCCGAAGCAGGAGAAATCAGGGGTCCAGTCCACGCCAAAAATGAAGGCTATTTAAGTTAACCTTTTCGTTGTAGATAATAGCACTTTACTATGCAGATAAGCAAACAAACATATAGTCCTCTAGTGTAACGAATAACTCACCGTGAAAGGCCTGAGTCTGGTGTATGCACCTAATAATAATAACTGCTATTTAAATGCTGCCTCAACTTAAGTCGGTTCAACTGGTATAGAAGAATATCGTCGCGTTACACGTGTTTCACCATTAAACCTGCCTTATTGTCTTTACATCTAAACGTAGTCGGTTCATTCTAGTTAGGTGTACTCTGCCCAAAAACGTGCTAATTCAGAGTGCAGGGACTCTAAGTATCAATACACTTACACTCATATAATTGCAGAGTTACTATGATATATAGACGCCTGATTGTTGTCACATTGCCTTTTCCTCAACGCTGCACCCACCACTACAATTGGATCGGTTTTCAACTGTTGCATCTGATATCAGTGCTGGCTAAGTTAATGCCGACGAAGTCGGAGATAGCAACCCAGATTTATAATGGTTGGACGCAATTTACCTCGACGTCTTCAAGACTTTAGACGACAATCGTATACAGAAGATATGTGGATGCCATATTCACAATGGTTGATTTCAATGAAGAGGCCGATGACCTTCTCAAATTTATGAACACTTTACATCCTTAAATTAAATTAACAATGGAAACAGAGCAGCATAACAAGCTCCCCTTCCTAGACGTCCTCATGTTTAGAGAGGATGATGGTTCCATAGGGTGCTCGGTTTTCCACAAAAAGACCTGAAAAGAGCAGTATATGGATTTCTTGAGCTTCGTGCCAATTCAGTGGAAGCGTAATCTGGTACATAACCTCTTTCAACGAGCAAGGAACATTTGCTCTAGTGAGACTCTACCAAAAGAGCTTTCTCGTCTTAACTCAGCCCTACTCAACTGTGGCTACCCGGCACGCTTTATTCAATAGTACAGCAATCCCCTTCGGCCAAAATTTCTGGAACAGTCAGTTCCAAAAAAGCCCGTCATGATATTCTTACCATTCAAAGGTGACGACATTTCCAACACAATCAAGCGACGATTACGCTGTACGATAGAAAGGACCAACAATGCAGCAAAATTAGTCTTCTTAAGTTCTACAAAAAGTATTCCATTAAAACGGGCAAAGGACGCTCTGCCATTGCACGCCACCTCCAATTGTGTTTACGAATTCACATGTAATTGCGGATGCAAATACATTGGGCGCACGCAAAGGCAACTCGCAGCCAGGGCTGCTGAGCACTTGCCCAATTGGCTTTTGAAGCAAGAAGACAGAATACCAAGGTTCTCCATTACCAAGCATCTATTAGACAGCGGTCATTCTGCCGACGTCAAAACAGCGTTTCGAGTACTTGTTCGAGCCCGAACAAACCGAATCCTGCGATATTTAGAAGCTGCATACATACGGTGGAAGAAACCTGACCTATGCAAGCAGCTTGATCATGTCGTCAACCTCCAACTGCCCTGGTGATTGTCCATTTAATGTAATTTCCCACGTGTTTTTCGTTAACTTCTCCCATCCACTACTCCCCATATGTTGACTTAACGTTCCCGTCCTTTATCGATTAATTTTTAAACTGACTCAGGTTCCTTTGCTGTTACCAGTAATTCTGTGAGATTCACCACTCCTGTATGTGTCTTCGTTAAAATTATTATGCAATGACAAGAAACAGCTGATGAGCTGTCTCGAAATTTGTTGATATCAATGAATTCTGTTGTTTTCGCCTGTTTTCAATTTGAACCGGGGAAAAACACCTTCAAATTTCTCAAGCGATTAAAATTGTTGACCGAGGTGATGCTTGCACATCGAGGCAGCTTAAACATGTCTGGATATCGAGTGACTGTTCAGTCAACCGCCACATACATCCACCGGTCCCCTTTGAACCTTCTTATCCGGGAACAGACATTGCATAGAACATCCCGGTCCGTCAACCAATACCGCGGCTAACGTGTGTATGCCGCAAACAAGTCGGAGCGTGACAGGAACCAACGGAACGAACGCGCATGAAGCAACACCAACACACGCGTCACAGTGACCGACATGGTGAACGAAAAGGCCAGAGGCACACATGGTGACACAGCGATTATTGGCAGAACACGGATACGGAAGCAGGAGGAGCATAAAGACGAGGACCACGAGTCTGAGTATTTATTCTCTGAAGATGGGTAAATGTGACAACTACGCGAAACGTCAGGCTTATATAAAACCTCTACCGGTGAACAGTTATCTTCCTTATGAGTTCCTAATCGTCTTCGATGATCATAATTGGTGTCTAGTTCGGAAAGCTGACAGCCAATACGGTCTCCTTCCAGCGTGTAACACTATTTTAAGGGCTTGGCAAAAGTAGAAAGAGTAGTGCACCCCATATACCCCTAGTCCCAACATTCTGTCCTACGGAAGCGATGGTTTAAGGGGTCCTGAGGGTGTGGACATAGGATAGGAGGTAAAGGAAAGATTTAGAGGTAAATTTAAAGTGAAAAAATGCATTTGAATTTTTTTTCCTCGCAGCCGCTAGGAGTAAGCTGTTCCGCATGTAAATGTAAGGTGTGCGCGGCGCTTTTCGCAGCGATTTTACTAATCTAACTCCTGAACGGAAATTTGGAGCTCAGATAAGTTGAAGTAGACTACCTCCTTACCACCATTTCTTTCTTTTCAGAAATTTCAAGAAACCTGCATTTGTTTAAGCTGGTTTTTCCGCAAAACGTTAGACGATAATACGGATTATGAAAATCCACAAACATAAATCGACAGCTTCTTTAAATACGATAAAATAACAATGCATCTAGCGATTATTCAAGCCCATAAAACCACTGTAGTCATAGTTTTTAGATAAAAAATGCTGGGACTAGTGGTATATGTGGTGCGCAACTTTAACTGCGTTCGCCAAGTGGTTTATAGTGCATTTTGCTTTGCTTGGCTATATTTGACACATGTGACAAAATTTTGGCCCAAATATTATTGCTCGAGAGCTTTATCTTTTGCGTAACTAGAGACACGGTGCACAATAGATTAAAGTTGTTGTTTCAAGAAGTGCATATTCCTGTTAAACATACTCTAAGTCACCTGTGCCGCAGTTCCGTCCCAATTATTTGTACTGTAGTATTTATAGTGAAAATTTGATTCCTAGGCCATAAACCAGAATAAGAAGAAGGAGCGTTCACTTGGAAAGGTTCATATTGTATCTGACGTTTCGGGTCCTTTTCTCTTCTACAATCTTCAGAGAATGGATAATCTGACTCCTGTTTCATATCGTTACACCGCTCTTTCTTCCTCATGTTTGTTGGGGCGTATTCGGCCAATCCTGGTTTTAGCCGCTGTGTGCGCCTTCCGTTTCATTGTGGACCTCTTCATTTACCCTGTCGGCCACCGTGCTGTGCGCATTGGCCTCACCAGCATGCGCGTTTATCGCACCGTCTCTTGCCTGGCCACGGCTTATTTCATGCATAAACACGTTGGCCGTACAGCTAGTTGGCGGTGCCGATTGTTCTAATAGTGACTGTTCGCTGATAAGAAGGTTTTAATACAACATAGCCGACAGGCAAAAGTATGCGGCCTTTTACCGAATATTCGTTCGCCATCCAGGCTTCTTTAATCTGCCTTGGTCTTTGATCGTTACCTTGGCCCACAATTTCAACGGCCTCATATTTGAAGACGTGCCCCATATCTGCCGCATGGGTTATTATTTCCGACTTTGGGTCTAACCTTCTTGCAGCCAGTTGATGCTCATGCATTTGCGTTTGTTGTTGTCTGCCGGTTAGTTCAATATAATTTTTCATCCCACAACTGTCCTGAAGTCGGTATACAACGCCTGATTTCTTCTTCTTCGAGACAGGTTCTTTTGCAGCGTAACTTGTTGCCGGATTGTGGAGGGTAGTCTGTGGACAAATCATATTCCCAGAGGCGTCATGAAACTCATGGCGATTTCGAAGATCTGTAGTGATTATACAGCCCACCTTCCCCTGATGCCAGGCGTCGCAAATGATATCAACTAATAGAAATCTTGGTCGCTCAGTCGCACTCGATCCAGTGCATTGGACCATATCCGCCTGCGACACGCAAACGTTTACCCTCGCGCGACTGGGGTGTACACACACAGACTGGCGGGCCAATCATGGTCTTAGAGCAACTTCCTCTTAACTATGCCCCAACAAAATAAATAATTTCTAGCACTCTGGCCTTCCCAAGACTTCTCTCCCTTTCTAAGCAAGTAGGCCTGGAAGATCGCAGCCGCTGTGGTTAACCTTATAAGCCTAAACCATCCTCGATGTGCACTTTTAGTGAACGGGATGCTACGCCACGATGGTCTTGGGTAGCGCTCCTCGGTTTGTGGGCGATTCTGCCGCTTCTCTCTGTGTCTACGTGTGTTGAAGTTTCGGGCAGCGTGGATTCGGGCGGCTTAGGATCCACTCGTGTGGTTGGCCAAGGTAAGCAAACTGCGTGTACCAGGGTCTTTTCACCAAAGAGAGTGAGTTTGCTAAGGGGATATCCTCTAGTTCGGCTGTCGCGAGCACCCGTCTGCGTAGGCATTAAGGGTAGTGTGCCGGTGCCCGTTATAGGACTTGAAAGTCACCAATACCGTCTTTAGGAGGCAAAACGGAGCCTCTTTTAAATTCACATTTTTATTGTTACGTTGTTATGGATTTTTGAAGAGTGCTCACACTCCTGTTTTAGTAACCGTCATCGACGCGACTGAAGGAGTTGCCTGGGAGGATCTGTAGCCAGAACAATTTGAGGGCAAAACTGGAGAAGGCCAATAACCATTTCAACGTCTTGAGTTCCGGTTAATACGTGTTTTATTACTTCTGATCCAAGAAACGCTTATTTTGACATCAACTCTTAGCCGCTCGTGTTTATTAAGGATTAATCAACAACATGCCGTTACCATGGAATTTCGAGCGGTTAATCAAGTCTAGCCACAGCCAGAAAGCCTACCGCAAGAGGAGATAGGTATTTGTGATAATAAGTCTAGCCCCGAAAGGAAGGATAGTACTGACACGTCTAGTTCACTGGTGGCAGCGACGACTACACACCCATAGACTACGCTTCCCAACCCCATTCCGTCTGCATTTTGTCCCTTTGATGTCCGCTATGATTTTCACAGCTGGCTTGAACTGTTACGTTTTTTATCTAGATGACGTTCCTTCGACACACCTTTTACGTAAACACCTTGCTTAGGACCAACACTACAAGCCTCTGACAGCTGGTTTAACGGTGTCAACCTCATTTGATTTTCTTTGTGATCAACTCTTTGCCCTATTTCAGCCCTCTTTGGCAGGTGCGGACGGGATCCACCAATGCTTATGGCTTATGTAACCCCCCTCATATACCCCAAGTCCTAGCATGTTGTGCTACGAAAACGGTGGGTATAGGGTTTTATGGGTGGGCAATTAAGACACACAGTAGAATATACTTTAGTAACTGCTTTACGAATTTTTTAAATTGTATTTAGAAGTGCTGTCGATTCATATCTGTAGATTTTCCTATTTTGCATTAACGTATTGCTGAAAAAAACGATTTTAAAATTGCATATTTCTTGAAATCCCCAGGAAATAGAAATGGTGGTTAGGAAGACGTTTACTTCAAACTACCTGAGGTCTAACTTATCCTTCTGGAGTTAGATTAGTATAGTCCGCTGTGCGAAGCACCGCACACAGCTTTAATTTAAATATGGACTAAATTACTCTCAGCGGCCGCGGGAAACAACTTCGACTGCATTTTTTTACTTTATACTTCCCTTTTAAAATCCCCTTCTCTGTCCATCTTATTTCTTTACCCCCCAGAACCCTGTAATCACCATTTTCGTAGGACACATGCTGGGGCTAAGGGTATATTTGAAGGAGCTACATAAGCTACCTTTATCTTTGTTAGGCCCTTCATTATTTTGGACCTTATAATTGGTGTTGATTTTTTTTGAAGTTTAATGGTTCATTGGATATATATATGACCGTAATTTGCATTACGTCTAGAATGCCGTTTCAATTTCGTTCCATACCCCAACCCTGCAAGAAGAGGAAGTCTGCGCAGCTATCACTGCCACTGTTGCTTTGCCTACGACTAATCTATCACTTCACCCTGACCTCAATGAGCATACTCGATATCAGTTGAAATCCCTTCTTGTGAACTTTGTTGGAGCATTCGCCTGGGACAAACGATCTCTCGGACGTTCCCCTGCAATTCACCATTCTATTGATACTGGCTCAGCTAAGGCTGTGTGACAACCACCTCGGCAGATGCCACCGCACTTCCAGCAAGAGGTTCAAGATATGATTGAGTAGGTGTTGGAGACCCGCATTATTCGTCCGTCGCATTCATCTTGGGCCTCACCAGTTATACTGGTTCCAAAAGAGGGCGGCAAGTAACGCTTTTGCATACATAACCGCCGCCTTAATGTCCTTGTAGCGACCTCGTATTCTAAGTCATGCTCTCCTCGCACGCTGATGGGGCAGGCAAAAGGTCTGGCTCACGCATCCACCAGCACGTGCGCACTGGACGGTGTCAAAACTCTGGTTAAGGTCACGGACATGCGTTCACCCTCTGTCTGTCCTGTCTGGCCAATTACGTTCCAAGACCGGTTCAAAAAGCACCTTATTGCGAGGGTTGCTTACGGTCAGACACTCCCGGATCCAGCGACTTCATTGATGGTTGCGGATATCTGGACACGGTGACCTCACCATCGGAATGCGATTCTGGATTTGGCCCACTAATGGCTTGACTACACTCGTCTGGGAGTCAATGAACCATTACTCATATTCTATCCCTTCTGCGCTTAAGTAAATTGCTCAAACTACTCTGGCCTTCCACGCCTTATATTTTTACTAGTTTATAGCCGCCAGGATTTGTTATATTTTCTATTATTCGGCCGAATTATTTTGTCCTTCTTTGTTGACTGCGACTTTCTCTATATCCAAAACTGTGTACTCTGAAGTTCTCTGTCTCACATTGGTGACCCGATATTCTTCATTGCGCCTTCAATTCCATGTACTCTCTAAGAATTACCATGTGGATCCCACACTTCATATCTGACACAGGTGATCCGCGCCATGATGTCAATTCTCACATTCTGATATGGCTGATTTCAAGTGCATTTTCCTCTGTTATTTTTGTGACCAATATATAGAGAATGCAATCACCCACAACCTGTCTGGAAGCGAATTTATGACCCACAACCACTTTTAGCCCATCAATTGTGAGTTCTTTTATTAATACATTAAACATGTAATTGTGTACGTGGAAAAGTCAAGCAAGACGATCCACCTCTGCTGAAAGAAAGCAAAATGTTCTAAGCTGGTACAGAATCTGTCCATAAACCATGAATCATATAAGTGTGATCGGTAACTGGCGTTGATGCCGGATAGATAGCAACTCGATTGCCATGGATGACTAGATTGTATGAGGAAAGATGTCTGTGTAAGCTAGTACATTGGTCAGTATAAGCGGGAAGGTTGGAGAAGTACAAATAATTGTGAGGAATGTTGCGAAAGGATGGTTTCATTCGATGTTACCTAACTCTTCACTTCCACACCGCACTGCTATCCACATCATTCGGGCCTCCTACGTCAGAATTACGATGAGAAGGGCAGTTAGCCCACATATCATGATCTCATAGAAACCATGGAACATTCCCTTTATACCTTCTGCACCTTCATAGAGAACCCATATGAGTAAATCAAAGACACGCCAATGGAATCCCAAATTTCTGAACTAATTGATGAGGTGTTACTACAAAAACTTGGACGACGGTATTTTGATGCATAGGAAAAGAGATGTTGGGCACTCTGCGCTGACGGCACTTTCGTTTTCATCAATCAGGATAGAATTAAACACGAAAAAGAGTTACTGAAATACATTTTTCTCGATTGAGAGGTCACGGTAGAAGAAGTAAGCGTCAGCATCCGTTCCTGTACGTTCGCGTCTGCCGCCAACCAGACGGCAAAATATCGACTCCTTTCTACCGTAAACCGACAAAAATCGCAAATATTGAGGTACAGTAGCAAAGACCGATTGCAAATCTAACGAAGAGTTGCAAAAATTCCAACATTCTACGACTTAAAAGTCGTATTGGCGGACAATTGTTTTCCGTCATGCACCTTCAGGCCAAAATGACTAACATTGCAGGTCACATCCACGTTCATTAACGCTTTCAACCAGTGCAATAAACAACACGATGTCTGGAGAAGAGGGTACAAAAACACATACCAGCCACTAAGTTGACGGGACAGAGGCATTTCAGGTTCTATACCATAAAGGGATGGCAACACAGACGTGTACACAAAACGCGCAGTTTCCTTGCATGGACCAGTTATACAGGCAAATAGATGGAGTGGTGATGGACTCACCGATTGGACCATTCCTCGCCAATGTCTGCTCAGGCAAGGTCGAGGAAACGAATCTCAAAAGCACTAATTATGACCTTGAGTTCGATGATCGCTACGTGGATGATATTTTTTGCCTAACAAATAGGGCCACCAATATCGATGGCCTAGTTCAAAAGTTTAACATTGCCCACACGCAACTAAAATGAACTGTGGAAACGGAGGCGAAGATTAACATAGCTTTCCTAGATGCCCTCTTACACAGACAAAAGTATGGTTTAATACAACGCTGAATATTAAGGAAGAAAACCTGGGTGGGGCAATATATTAATTTTCACAGTTTCGTTCCCATTTACCTGAAAAGAATCTTAATCCAGGGATTAGCATCCAGAATACGACGCATCTGGTCTCCTAAAATCCTGGAAGGAGAATTGCTGCAACTATAGGAAACGCTCTATTAAAATATTTAACCCGAAACTTTAATCCTCCGGAATATCAAGGAGCATGTCACGAAGGCTTTGGTTGCAACGGCAGAAGAAACAGATGGAAAGATTTTTTCATAAGACTGCCTTCTCTAGTAGACGCAGCAAGCGAACTGGAAAAGTGACGCCTAATATTAGCAGTTAGTAGTGCCTTACCATCGGCTTATCTAACGCATATCCTTTAACAACCCTCCCCTTCTACGGACGGGAGTAAAAACCGACTACAGTTGCAAGTCCTATCCATAGGCGTTTATTCCTTCACCTGCTCCCGTGGAGTGGGATATATTGGCCGAAGAACATAACTTAGCGTTCATATTTTACCATCCTGAATAATTTTGTAGGTTTGCTGATCTTTTGGACAGCTGGGCCGGCTGTCCTTTTTCGAAGCGAATACTGACTTTATCGATCAGCAAATCTAAAAATGCGGCTGCACGTGTTAGTCTTGGGTTGATCGAATTTCGTTCGCCGTTTGGCCCTGCGTGTGAATTTTGGCTTGGCGTGACGATAGTTGGTGTTCTATTTCGTCTACTACGGTAGAGGATGTTGTTAACCCTGCCCCATCTTCCGGTGGTTTCTTCAGAGGGCCTTCTTTGCCTGCAAATTCTTACTTCGGTTTGACCATGTCTTGTACTTTACTTACGGTATAGCGATTGAATTTGTAGGCCTTGGGCAGGTCTAGATGCTTTTTACCATTGGGAGGTTTAAATCAACTCCCGCTGAAGGGCACACCCATGTGCAGTTACTCTTATACTTGCTCCTGTGGAGCAGGATACATTGTCCGGACAACGAGGCCTCTGAAAAAGAGACACGGTCTGGTTAAGTAAAGGTGAAACTAGGTCAATCTCGGGCTCTGATCTCCCATACCTTGTCGATACGAATCGTCAAGTCTATACTAATGAAGCCTTTCTATTGATACTGGCTCAGCTAAGGCTGTGTGGCAACCACCTCGGCAGATGCCACCGCACTTCCAGCAAGAGGTTCAAGATATGATTGAGTAGGTGTTGGAAACCCGCATTATTCGTCCGTCGCATTCATATTGGGCCTCACCAGTTATGCTGGTTCCAAAAGAGGGCGGCAAGTAACGCTTTTGTATAGATAACCGCCGCTTTAATGCCCTTGTAGCGACCTCATATTCTAAGTCATGCTCTTATCGCACGCTGCTGGGGCAGGCCTCATGTCTGGCTCTCGCGTCCACCAGCACGTGCGGTGTCAAAACTCTGGTTAAGGTCACGGACATGTGTTCACTCTCTGTCTGTCCTGACTGGCCAACTACGTTCCAAGACCGGTCCACAAAGGACCTAATTGCGGGGTTTTCTTATGGCCAGACACACCCGTATCCGGTGACTTCATTGACGGTTGCAGATATCTGGACACGGTGACCTCACCATCAGAATGCGATTCTGGATTTGGCCCACTAATGGCTTGACTACGCTCTTCTGGGAGTCAATTAACCATTACTCATATTCTATCAATTCTGCACTTCAGTAAATTGGTCACACTACTCTGGCCTTCCATGCCTTATTTTTTTACTACGCTATAGCCGTTGTGATACGTTCGATTTTCCATTATTAGGCCAAATTATTTCATGTCCTTCTTTGTTGACTGCAACTTTCTCTTTATCCTACACTGTGTACCCTGAAGTTCTCTTTCTCATATTAGTGACCCTATTTACATTTTTACCTACTAAAAATTACCATGCGGATCCCACACTTCATATCTGACACTGGTGATCCGCGTCATAAGGTGAATTCTCCTATGTTATTTTTGTGTGACCAATATATTGAGAATGCAATCGCCCACAACCTATCGTGAAGCGAATTGGTGACCCTCAACCCTTTTCAGCCCATCATTCGTGAGTCCTTTTACTAATACATTGAACATGCAATTGTTTACGCGGAGAATTCAAGCAAGACGAAACACTTCTGTTGACAGAAAGCAAAATGATCTATATAAACAGCAAAATTTAATGGATCCATAAATTTCGAGAGGGCTCTTCAGTTAAATCATTATTCACCAGCGTGCCACTAGATGAAACTATTGAAATCATCTGCACCTATTCTTCCGAAACTCGCCTATCCCCTGAAATATTACGTGATTTATTAAAATTGTGTACGAAAGATTTGCAATTTCTATTTGATGGCCATCTATATCGACAAATTGATGGAGTAGCAATGGGAAGTCCCCTGGGACCAACTTTTTCTGACATATTTATGGGGCATCTAGAAGAAAAAGTATCCACGAAGTTGAACAAGATAACCCTGTACAGAAGATACGTAGATGACGTCTTCGCGATCGTAGACAACATCAAAGAAGCTGAACAATTATTGCTTATAATGCACAGCCTGCATCCCAAGATCAAATTTACCATGGAACAGGAACGGGATAACCAGCTTTCTTTCCTCGATGTTCACATGTCAAAAAAGAAAGATGGCTCCATCACACGAACTGTCTACCATAAGAATACGCGGAAAGGACAGTACTTGCATTATTTGAGTTTTGTGCCCATTCAATGGAAATGAAACTTGGTATGCACTCTCTTCCAGCGAACGAGAAAAATCTGCTCTGTGGATACATTGGAAGATGAAATAACTAAACTCAAAGTAACTCTACAGAAGCGCGGATACCCAACACAGCTTATTGACAAATATACAAAACCATTACGGCCTAAAATGACGAAACAGATAGTTCCAAAGAAGCCCGTTTTCATATCTTTGCCGTTTAAAGGTGACAACATTTTCAATACCATCAAGAGACGACTCATTAATGCCATTCACAGGACATATTATGCCGCTGAGCTTATAATTTGCAATCTAACAAAGCTTTTACCAATTCCTCGTGCGAAGGATGCCTTGCCGATGCACGCCACTTCAAACTGTGTTTATGAATTTAAATGCACTTGCGGATGCAAGTACATAGGGCGAACGGAAAGGCAATTGGCCACCAGAGCAAAGGAACACTTACCTAGCTGGTTGTTTAAGCAAGAAAAACGAACACCTCGCTCGTCAATTACTGAACACTTGCTAGATACGGGCCACTCCGTGGACCCTAAAACCTCCTTCCGAGTACTTGTTCAAGCACGAACAACTCGCACCTTACGCTACCTGGAGGCAGCGTACATAAGGCGGTTTAAACCCGACCTATGTAAACAATTGGAGCAGGTAGTTAACCTAACTCTACCTTGGTAACACTGGCTATTTTGATGCATACGCAACTAGACGTTGGGCATCCTGCGTTGACGGCACTTTTGTTTTCACCAATCAGAATACAATTAACAACGGAAAAGATTGACTGAACTACATTTTCCTCGATTGACCCTTCACGATAGAAGAAGTGGGTGTCAAGCATCCGTTCGAGGACGTTCGCGTCTGTCACCAACCAGACGGCAAAATATCGACTCCTGTCTACCGTAACTGAAAAAAATACCTTCAAGCCAAACCAACTGACATTGCAGGCCATATCCATGAGCATTTATTCCTTCACCTGCTTCTGTGATGTGGGATATATTGACTGAACGAGGTGACGTCGCAAGAAGAGAATACGCAAACACATACCAGCCTAGATCGATACGAACCAC
>JAYGXS010001110.1:0-16183 GCA_036362985.1 Ligula intestinalis
TCAGGCGCAAACGGCCGGATCGGCCACCCAGATCTCACGGGTGACTATTGTCTGAACCTGCACTCCTGCGCGCCACCAACTCCCCCACATTTTCGGCATTTGTTATGGGCGCGCAACCGGAATATCGCCTGCCACGCCCTGATCTGCCCGCCCCGTTTATTGGTTCAGCGCATCTAGCAGACGGCCCGCTTAGAGAGCACATGTTTGTCTAACAATTACCGTGACGCTGCATTAAGACAGATTTTTGGTTTGAAAGACCGCACGTTCAAGTATTTAAATGTAGGCGCCTTAAGTTGTCCAGTAAATATGTGAAAAGTTGTGGTTTGGAGGGCTGTCAACTGACGGAAAAATCTGGCTCTTGAAGCAAGTCCTGTATTCGTGTGGAGAGGACCGAGAGTTCCGTTGCAACGGTTCTTTCTGAATGTGGCCTCTACGGCACACCAACGCACATGGGATCCACTGTTTCTGTAAAACCTGGACCTGTGGGGGTCTAAGTCGTGGTTGTGCCTAGATCAATACAATCATCAGGTCGAATCCCAGGTTGAAGGCTGCAAAAGCTGGAAATCTTTCAAAAGTTGGTAAATCAGTTTTTACAATTAAAAGCGAATTTATCCCTCCCAACTGTGGCTCGAATGACGGCACAAATAATGATAATATTGCTTTTGCAGTAGTGGCTGTTTGTCCGGAGTTGCTGGCGCTAAAGTAGTCGAAATCGCTCTGTCCCAATGACATTCCACCTAAATTATCGAAGGAGCCCACTGGATAAGTAGCTAAACCGTTTCCAGCTTTCCCAAGGCTCTTTCAGAGCTGGCTGCTTACCTGCTGACTAGAAATCTGCACGAAACACACCGTTGTATAAAGGTGGAAGTAAGGTCTCCGCAAACAATTACAGACCAATCAGCCTTAATTCGATCTGCTGCAAAAGTAAGAAAAAGTAATTAAGCGAGAGCTGATCTGCTTCTTAGAGCAACATAACCTATTATACGATGCGCAGCATGGATGCCGTAGAGGGATGTCATGCATAACGAACTTGCTTTTTATTACACCGTCTTTACATTTTCTACTCAAAGAACGGGTATCTTTCTAATTATAAGCTTTCTCACGACTGTGAAGTGTTTATTCATCATACATTACATCTGTCATTTTGATTAATGCTGCCTAAAATGCATGCAGCATGTTCCACATTTGTTGCAATATTTTATTATCCCCAGTTCACAGTCCACGCCAAGTGATTTCGGCTGATATGCAGATCACAGTGTGGAATGTGTTACCTCAGTCAGTGTTAGAACCAGTTTTACTAACGACGTTGGACAGTGTGACCGAGGTACCCTCACTTCTACCTCGCACGACTGAAGCGGTGAGTGACTCACAGCCAGGATGTTTCACACAAGCCGTAGACCCTTTCACTGTGTGACTTATTTCCAGAAACCTGATCACGGAAACTGAGGTGGCCAAGTGTCGATAACTTAAATGCTCCACATTGTATTTATTACCATAACTTACTCTGAAAATGTCCTTTAGCATGCAGCGTCTGTTACTCGTTGAGTAACTTATAGCGATCGCTAACGCAACTCATTCGAGGCTCACGGCTAGTACAGCAGCAACGGCGCAAGAGAGAGCGCCGACAAGAACGCAACAAGACACACACAGAAAGATGAAAAGAAAAACTGCAAAAGACCAGATAACTGTACAGCATTTCAACCATTCGTGCATAAGTGTGGGTAAGAAAATTGAACCTACAGGCGAAAAGCAGGGAGATAAAGAGTAATTGCAAGTTTCAAATACCCTAGAGTGGTTATGAAAAAACCGACACACAGAAAGGCAGTGGCAGAAGTGTTCTCCTACAAAATTAAAAACACATTCGGAAAGGCCCGAGTAGTAAATTTACACGGAACAAGAAATGAGAGCCAGGCAGGTACGCAGGCGAACGACAGGACAAGGAAATTGAGCTAGTGATGTTGTGTGCTTCGCAGGTAGAATTCAACGTAATCATCGATCAACTTCTTCATCTTTGCCTCCGGCACTCTATTGGCAGGCTTCGCAGTGATCTAAAAGGGAGAAAACAAAGTACTAGATAGTCAAATAAGATAAGTAGGCGGGTGTCTTGGATGGGCTTTCCTGGCTTTGGAATACTTTCAGTTTTGAGAAGAAGAAGACTCGATCGCTGGGACAATATGTTTATTCGCCTGAAGTTTCGATATCCATCGCGGATTCGTCATCAGAGACATGAGTCGCAGAAACAGGTTAAGCATGCACAGAAGTGTGCAGTATTTATAGGACACAGTCATTACTGCAAGCATACAGCGACAATCAACGTTAATCGCCTTCTTGTGCGTGGATTGCTTATTGGATGGCACGCGGGCTGTGACCTGTAGAACTTTTATCACGGGCGGTGAGCTCGGGCATGATGGTTGCTCGGCCGTTTGGCTCCCCAGTGTTGGCGTGTGTGTGTGTGTGTGTGTGTGTCGTGGCCCATAGTTGGATCAGGAATCCCCACCGGAATCCAAACTGGGAGAAGTTGGAAGACGAAGAAAAGCCGCAACCTCGACCGGCTTGAGCTAAAGGTCCGAGGGAGTGAGGTGGGTGCCTGGCCGAGAACTGCAGGCGAACAGAAGACGGTAGTCATGCGGCGAGACGCCGCAGTCGGAACAGCAGTCGAGTATGGATGGGTCGAGCCGATGTTGGTACTGGCGAAGGAGCATGCAATAGCCACTGCGTAGCTGCGCCAGGGTACAGCGAGCGACCCTCGGGAGATGCCGTTCCGAGGCCGCAATCGGAGGTGGATAGCCACCCAAAAGGACCGGGGGACGGTTACCTCATTTCTCCTCGACAACGACTCTCTGGTGGAGACGCTGGAAGCCTGTCTTGGTGGCAGAGCTATCAACATGTAGCTCCGCGAGAGACAAGGCAACAGCTTCCTTGTGGAATGCTCGAATAGACGGCCGGACGTTGCGGCGGGGCTCGGGAGCGGTGCAACAGTGAAGATTGGGATGGCCGAGTTGCGAACAACTCCACCAGAACTGCTGGCTATTGAGAGTGTTGTGATGGGCGACCGGTAGAACAGAAGCCTCCGCATGAAGATGATCTATAGGCGACATTTTATAGCAGCCCATGATCGTGCGGAAGGCAGCGTTCTGTGCTGACTGGAGGCGGCGGAGGCTGGAAGAGCTCATCGTAGGAGACCAGATTGATGCCGCATAAGTGACGTGCGCCTTGGCCAGTGCCTTGAAAGCAGTCAACAAAGTCCCTTTCGTGCTGCCCCAGGATGTGCCGGCTAGAGCCTTGAGGACTTTGGTGCAGCGGCTAACTTTGCTTGCGGTCTCCGTGGCATGGTCTGCAAAAGTGAAAATCGAATCAAAAGGTACGCCAGGGAGTTTGGGCTTGCGGACGAGCGGTAAGGACGGACCGTTGACGGTGATGGCCGGGTGATGGTTAAACTCCTTTGGATCAAGCGTGAAAACAGATACGGACGACTTGGCTGCCAAGATTGTCATTCCGCGCTGGGTGAGAAAGTTTTCGACAACAGGCATGAACTCCGCGAGGAGCTGTGCAGCCTGATCGATGTCATGGTGCCGGCAAAAGAACGTAACATCGTCCGCGTAGGATACCACTTGCACAGGTGCCCGGGGAGTGGGAGCTCTCGCATGTAGATGTTAAAGAGCGTCGGGCTGAGCACAGAGCCTTAAGGGACACTACAGGTCTGCTTACGGGGCTTAGAGAGAGCGCCCCGGAAAAGGACACGATCGTGATGGCCACGGATGTAAGCCGCCAACCTTCAGACCAGGCCAGTCAGGACGTTCAGCGAGACCAAGTCCTACAGGAGCTGATCGTGGCGGACGCAGTCAAAGGCTCGTGACAGGTCAATTGAGACTGCCACGGTCCGCAAAGCAGGCTTTTGTTGATTGAAGCCCTCGAGGATAGCGTCGCTGAGCTGGAAAAGCGCCGTTGTAGTCCCACGACCCGATCGGAAACCATGTTGGTGGCAAGATAGTTCCGCCGCAGACGTCAGAATCAGGTGGATGAGCCGTTCCAGGATCTTCGCTAATGGACTGAGGAGGGCAATTGGTTGCTAGGCTGGGATCCTTGCCCGCTTTGACCAGAGGGATAATGATCGACTGATGCCAGCAATCGGGGATGACTGAAGTTCCCAGTGAAAGGTTGACGAAGGCGGCAAGGTAGGCAGCCACCTTCGGGCCGATTTGGCGCACATGGATAGGCGCCAGACCATCTGGTCTTAAGGCTTTCGAAGCTCTCGTTTTCTTGACGGCGTTGAGGATAGCATCAGCCGAAAAGGAAATGTCTGGGGCGGGGCTTTATGGAGCAGACGAAGAAGGGAGCGCTGGCTTTTGGGACTGGGCACCGAGCGGGGCGAGAACAACTTGTTAATCTTCGCGGCGATCTTACCGTTGTTGGAAATGAACTTGCTGTCCCCGAAGCTAATATACTGGAAAGATGTATCAGCCCGGGGTTTTATCGGGTTGCGTAAAAGCTTCCAAGCTGCCAAGTTAGAGCACCACAGGTCATAGTGGGCGTTGAAGTCACCTAGCACCAAACTGTCTCTAGAAGGTAAGTAGGGAGCGATAGAGGTGGTGAAACCGGGAGGACAACTTGAAGTTGGAGGGAGGTACACGTTGACGAAGGTTAGCGGCGCCGGGCCAATGTCAAGGGAAATCGCCAGTACTTCCGTGGAATCGGCTCCAAGCAGGGTAGCAGGTGATGGGAAATGGATTTGTTCACCAGGAAGGCCAAACCTCCGCCGTTGTTGCGGCCGCGGTCGCGAGGGACAATCGTGTGATCGGCACAGGAAGGGACCTTAGTAGAGTTAGACCACTTTGTCTCTTGGATAGCCACCACAGCTATGCTGTGTGAGCGCATGAAGGACAGGAGCTGGTCAAGCTTCTCTAGGAGGCCGTTGGCGTTGAATTGTAAGATCTTAAGAGCAGGTGGTGAGGCAAGGTTAGAGACCAGAGGATTTGGGTTCAGGACAGGACAGGCTGGAGGCATGGAGATCGGTTGGGGCACGGGACAGCTGGGACACGCGGAGGCGGGCAACCAATCGGCAGCCGCGGCGAGGCCACTGCAGCGGAGATGGCACCAGCCATTGCAGGAGCCGCAACGTACAGACCAGTCGCGGCGGCCCAGACGGACTCGGCAGAACAAGCAGTACCAGAGAGGTCCAGGGTTGGCCTCAATTCCGGCGGCGAGGAGGAGGAGTCGGAGCAGCGTGACCGTGAGGGGCTGTTCCGTCATCTAAAACATGGATTGGGCGGAGAGGAGAGTTAATCCAACGTAGGGAGATGGGTGTAGCAGGCCTTGGCCGCCGGGAGGGCGGGTGGGAACGCGGTTCGTAGACGCGTCTGCTGTAGTTCCCACTGAGCCCTTGTCACAACTAGTAGTGTCGACGAACAGAAGGTCCCCCCAAATCACAAGTCAAGGAAGACGGTGTTGGTGGAAAAAGGTTTACTGCCAGGAAATAGACAGTAAAGAGGCAACTGCCAGCTGCGTGGGCACGCCAGATGTGTCCGCGAAATTGTGTGCTTGCTGCAATCAGGCCCTGCCTACCGGGCCGTAGAAGAGTAATCAATCGTCTGCTGCCAATCAGCCGAGGCGTAATTATCGATTACCTATGAGTGTATGCGCGTATGAAGCGGCGAGCTGTTCAATAACACGCGGGGTAGATGACCTAGCACAGGCGTAAGCCCTGACAGGACGAAAACAGAGTCAGTACAGCAAGTTCCCACAGTACCCCCCGGCAAGACCGAAGGCGGCGGGTATCGACGCCGAAGGCAGGAGGGAGACCTAAAAAATATGGGTAACAAAACCATCTGGGAAATGAACGTGGCGTCCACTACGGGGTGGGCAGTGGCAGAAGTGTTAGAGTTGGAGGCAGGGGCAGGTTGGGGTTGCGGATAGGAGGTAAGGTGTAAAATGCGGGATAGTGGAATAGTGAGCTGGGGAGGAGGTGAAACAGAGGGCAGACGACCAGAGGGCTCGTCCAGCGAAGTGTCCGGGACAACAGCCTTGAGTCGGTCAACGTTCACGGCCTCCTCGCGAGTACCAGACTGGATGCGGTATGTTTTTGTCCCACGCGAAATGACATGGAATGGTCCTTCGTAGGGTGATTCCAAGGGTCGCCGGACGCGATAACTTCGTATAAAGACGTGAGTACAGGTTGCCAAGTCCTTCTCGAGATAAGACTTGGAGACAGAGGGCCTGGGCGGAACCGGGAAAATCGTCTGCAGAAACTGCCGAAAGCGATACAGGAGGTTAATAGGATCCTCAACTGCACCTGGAGGAGATGGCGAGATCAGCACACCAGGAAGTTGGACAGGGGCGCCGAACACCAGTTCAACGGCAGAGCAGTCAAGGTCCGATTTGAGGGCGGAGCGGATGCCCAGGAGGACCAGGGGTAGGTGATCCGTCCAATTGCCCGGATCGGCTGTGGCACGTAGGGAGGCCTTCAACTGGCGATGAAACCGTTCGACCATCCCGTTGGCAGCCAGGTGATAGGCTGAAGTGCGGATGCGATTGCAGCCTAAAAAGGAGAGAGCAGACTGGAATAGATTAGACTCGAACTGAGCACCGTGATCAGTTGTGATAGTGGATAGAGCGCCGATGATGGCAACCCAACGACTGAGGAAAGCTGTGACCACTGTGGAAGCCTCGACATTGGGGAAAGGGATAGCCTACGGCCACCGGGTGAATCGATCCACGCAGATGAGGAGGTAGGAGCAGCCGTTGGACGGGGGCAAGGGGCCGACGATGTCCAGATGGA
Source organism: Ligula intestinalis (assembly GCA_036362985.1). Taxonomy (NCBI): domain Eukaryota; kingdom Metazoa; phylum Platyhelminthes; class Cestoda; order Diphyllobothriidea; family Diphyllobothriidae; genus Ligula; species Ligula intestinalis. The sequence goes on from JAYGXS010001110.1 coordinate 6,776, forward strand.
TGTGACTGAACCTCGAACCGGGGCCGGGGAAATTGCTAATAAGTGCCTTGTTTGTGCCGGTGGACCTTGCTCCGTTGACAGGTGAGGCAAGCCTGTGCCCAAACTTTGTCGTCTTTGTGCATGCCAGGCCAAACAAAGCAATCAGAGACCAACTTTTGGTTGCTCGACTCCCAGGGTGAGGGTTATGCAGGGAGAAGAAAACTGTGCAGCGAAGGGACGGTGACACGACTGGACGGAGAGCAGCGGTGGAGACGTCACACAGGATGATGCCGTTGCCAGAAGCAGAGGCAGTTCCTTGAGTTGGAGTCCGGAAAGATCTTCATCAGAAGGTGAACCAACACGGCATTGTTCAGCAGCCATGGCAGTCAGATCGATCTCAGGAATCAGTTGCAAATGGGCGATAGAGGGTCTGGACAGCGTCTCAGCCACCTCATTGCAGGACCCACCGATATGGCGGATGTCTGAGGTGAACTGTGAGATATAATTCAGTTGTATAAGCTCCCGTGGGTTCAGCTTGTCAGAATTTGACTTTAAAGCGTAGGATAGTGGTTTATGGTCAGAGAAAACGACAAAGTCTCTGCCCTCGAGGAAGTGCCGGAAGTGTTTCACGGCAAGGTAGACAGCCAGAAGCTCCCATTGTACTTAATTGTACTTGTTACGACTGCGATCATGCCTGATCTAGCCGGCCTCAATGATGTCACGAACGGTACCTCTTCATGCGTGGCGATTGGCGGCAGCGGATCTCGAAAGCTCCACCCAGTCCCTTCTCCAGCGACGGAGGCTGAAGATAGAAGGTTCAAGAACTGCTTCCATCTCTTGACGGACGGTGTCTAGCCAGTTCTTCAGTTGCCCTCCTCTTCAACGTTTCCAGGTGGGCTGCGGTGCCGGGTCGAGGGCAGCATAGGTAAGCTCGTGGGGCGGACAACGGAAAACGTGTCCAAACCACCTCAGTCGCCTTTCTTGAATGGCCTGAGATATCCTCGTAATACGATCGCAGCGGATGCGGACTGTCTCATTTGAGATGAAGTCGCTATACTTAACTCGCAGGATCGTCCTCAGGCACTGGTGGTCAAAGACCTCCAGTCTTTGCTCATCTTCAGCGCGCACAGCCCAGCATTCACATCCATAGAGGAGGACTGACCTGATGGATACACGGTCTACACGAATCTTCTTGGCGATGGAGATGTCACGTCGGATCCATAGGTGCTTTCGAAGGATTGAGAAAACCCAGCGAGCAGCATCGATACGGGCGGCAATGTCGTCCTTGCTCTGCCCCGAGGTATTTAAAGCTGTCTACTTCTTCAAGTTTATGGCCATTAATCCTCAGGGGTGCCTTTTCCTGGTCAGGAATGCAACTGGAGAACAACTTCGTCTTTCCAGAATTTATGGACATGCCTACCGACATGGCGATCTCATTTAACTGTGACACTACTGACTGTAGACCATCAAAATTTGAGGCTAACAGCGCAATATCATCGGCGTAGTCAAGATCAGTAAGTCGGCGTCCGGGTGCAAGTTCAACACCATCCTCTTCATGTAGGGCTTTGCCGAGAATCCAGTCAATGACGTAGTTAAACAGAATGGGCGAAAGGACGTAGCCCAGTCGGACACCAGACCGGATATCGAACGACTGAGAGAGATTGTTGTGGACCAGGACTCGTGCGGTGGTAGACCGATAGTAAGCCTTAATCATCGCAATGAGTTTGGTTGGCATTCCATCCAGTTCCATTATTCGCCACAGGGACTCACGGTGGATGGAATCGAATGCGGCGGCAAAGTCGACGAAGCAAACGGCCGTCGGTTGCTGGTAGCTATGGCGGAATTCTAGAGTGCGCCTCAGTGTGAATATTTGATCAACACATCCACGCCCAGCTCGGAATCCGGCTTGGTTGGGTCGTGTCCTGGAGTCACGCACAGACTGGAAGCGCCTGAGAAGAACAACTGCGAAGATCTTTGCAGCAACATCGATAAGACTTATGCCACGGTAGTTCTCGCATCTTGTCTTATCTCCCTTCTTGTGGACAGGTACAAGGATACCTGAGCCCCAGTCATCGGGAACGGTCTCTTCTCGCCACGCCTGTACAATCACCTCATGGAGCCGAGGAGCCAGGGTGTCGACACAGGACTTGTAGATTTCTGCAGGAATACCGTCCTTTCCGCACGCCTTGTTGTTGCGTAGCCTCTGCATTGCATCGGTAACTTCGTCTTCGGAAGGGATGTCACACGACACTGCGTAGGCAGGAGAGGATTGAAAATCCGCTGTGGAGGAGAGGGAGGGTGTGATGGGTTGTTCGTCAAAGTTGAGTAGTTGCTCAAAGTGTTCACGCCAGCGATCGACCTTGGCCGAGTTGTCGGCAATAAATCCTCCATTCACATCGCGAACAGAATCACAGAGTGTTGGGGGCTTTCCACTAACATGGCGTATGATTTGGTACAATTTTCGGGTGTCACCAACATTAGAAGCCTGCTCCATAGAAGTCGCCGTTTCGGACCAATACTTCTGCCGATCATCTCTGGCCGACTTTGCTGTCAGCTTTCGAAGTTGGCGGAAGGAGGCATCGTTGCGGGACCTGGCTCGAGTCGTCTCGGCCGATAGCTGCAGGGTTCTTCTGCTGATCCAGTCACTGCGGCGCCGCTGAGTGAATCCGATAATCTTCTCAGCTGCCCCATAGATGGATGTCTTCAGTGATGGCCACTTGCTACTGCCCTCGTTGTCAGCCTGGGTCATAAGACGGGACTGGATTTCTGTGCTAAGAGCATCGGTAGTGTTGGTTTGCCGGAGCTTTGCGACATCAAGGCGTCTCGCTCCCATTCAAACGTTCTGTAGCGCGATTCGGCAGATGTTAGCTTCTTGAAAAAGAAGGCTAAGGGTCGATTTTGAACTGCAACGTGCTGTTGAAGAACCACGCCGACTGCAACATTGGAGGCGTCGACCATTTGGGAGAGAGGTGCATCGGGATCATAGTGCATCATAGGTGTGGCATCAGCCAGGGCGTCTGCGGATAGCTCAAACAAACGTTTGGACGTGAAAATAAGGTTCGTGAGAGGCAGAATGGTATCAACACAGTTCGGGAGAAACCGGCGATATAAGTTTACCATGCCCAGAAAACCCTGTGGAGTTTACGCTTGGAAGAAGGAGGCAGGGAGTCGCGGATGGCTTTAAATTTGGCCGGCAAGGATGGATGCCATTAGAGTCAACCAAGTGTCCAAGAAATTCAACGGAAGACACACCGAAGACACACTTGAACGGGTTGAGAACAACGCCAAACTGCTAAAGGCGGTCAAACACTATTGTGAGGTTTTCAATGTGTTCCTCGGCGGTAGAGCTGGCCACCAAAAGATCATCGATGTAGGTATAGATGAAAGGTAGGCCACGGAGCACCTGATCAACGAACCTCTGGAAGGTCTGGTAGGCGTTTCAGAGTGCAAACGGCATGCGCAGCACTCAAAGATGCCCAATGGGGGTGGTGACGGCCGTCTTCGGAACGTCCTCCGGGGTGATGGGTATCTGATGGAAAGCCCGGACCAGGTCGATCTTCGAGAACACGGATTTGCCAAATAGGGCGCCGGCAAAATCCTGAAGATGCGGCACAGGGTAGCGATCCGAAGTTGTGAAGTTGTTCAAGGCCCGGTGGTCATTGCAAGGGCGCCAGTCATCAGAAGTGGCCTTGGGGACCCTGTGGAGGGGTGAGGCCCATGAGCTGTCAGACAGGCGGACAATGCCCATTTGAAGCATGTGATCGAACCCGGCCTTGGTGGCAGCAAGTCGTTCAGGGGCGAGATGACGGGGCCTGGAGAAGACGGGAAGGCCAGTGGTCCGGATGTGATCGACAGTGTCGTGTGGCGGGGTGGATGTACCTCAATTTGGGCGAATGAGAGCAGGATATTTGGCGAGAAGTTGCCGAAATGGCTTCTCAGGATATGGGTCCAGAACGGCGAGTTGGCAGGACACCACAGGCGAAGCGATGCCTCGGACAGGGCGTTTAGTTGTCTGGTCATGTAAACTGGAGTGGCGGCAGTCCACCATCAGATTGAAGGCAGCGAGCTGGTTTTTAACACGCGGGGTAGATAACCGACCACGGGTGTAAGCCCTGACAGGGCAAAAACAGAGTCAGTGCAGCAAGTTCCAACACCCTCTATTCATGCGAACGGTAATCGCCCAGGCAGCAACAACCGCCCTGTGTTAAGATAAGGCACGGCAGAAGTAGAAGAGACGATCACCGGAACAAGAGTTTGATTGGCCTGACGTTTCGGATTCCGTCGGGAATCCTTAGTCATAGGTAATCATAAACAAATCCGAGACATGCGCAAATAGCGCCCTGCCATCACGACCGTCTCCTCGTCTCCCCCTCCACCACTGCGTACAGGGGGTTTTCTAATAATGGTAGCCTCCAGGTGTCAAATCAACACGATCTGTGACTAAAAATCGGTCACTCAACCACCCAATCGTGAGTGTCCTAGGTGCCCTGTTAAGGGGGACGAGTATTCGACTGCCCACTGCAAGTTATAGTTGACAGTACAGTTGACGTACCGGAAGTGAACGTTCGCACGGGCATCTGGCAAATCAGCTTAGATTGAATTTCGGACGCGCGTGAGCTCGCATTCCAAATCTAAGATGAGTGGTATGGGAGCAGCCAGTATGCTGGTACGAGAACGGGCGGAGACAGGAATGGTGGTGAGGGGTTTTGCTCTCATATTTGGCGCACAAATTCCGTGAGAAAATAGTTCGCGAAGTCAAACAATCAGTAAACTACGATCGGATAATAGAGTCTAGGCGTCACATCGGACAGGCTCACCTGTAAAAGGATAGCCATTGGCCGCTCACAAACCAATCATAGCGGTCGATCGGAAATAGCCGCCAAAAAACGCGCTGACAGCTATCCGAATGGATACCCCCACGCGAGATAGCCACACAACTGCCATCGAATGGCAAATCTGCACACATCTGATGATCCACGCTTCCCCGCACGGAAGGAATGACGTACTCGCCAAAACCACTGACATAAAATACCCGGGTGTCTTACGCAGTCTTCGCGGGCAGAAAGGGGCCAATGGCAAACCCATATTACCACCTCATATGCTTATGGAAAATGTTGAACGCTTTTTTTTCACCCAGGTATTGATGCAGCATAGGAAATAACTTCTCACATAGCTTAACAACATTCTAGAATAACACGCGTCCCTAATGAACAGGAGATATGCCCATCAAGCTCTTTCGAGGTCAAACACATTCCAATTAGACATCTGCTCTGCTTATTGCTTACTATTATGCCCCTGACACAGTTAGAGGATATATCAATGCTAGTTGATTATAGAGCAGATTGCTCTATCCTATTAGACAGGAGATGTCCCCTAAACCTTAAGATAGAGTTGTAGTGGGTCGTGCCTGGCCGACTAGCTCGCGTCGAAGTGCACTTTCCCAAAGTCTCACTGATGCGGTTTTTCGACGTCTCGATCAGCCACCATAGTTCCCGCATCTACACGGTTTGGACCAAGCGACAAATAGCAAGCTTTCACGCGTTCCCGACGCATGCTGCTTCTTTGCCCAAAATCTCCAGGCCGACTTAGCCAATATACGCGCTCTCTCTGTGTCTCTTGGTCTGCCTGCTGCTAAGACCTCACTTGGGACCCGGTCGATCTCCTTGGTGGTCGGGCTCTCCCAAGTCAATCTTCTCTCATATATTCTCCGTTCCTTTGTGTACACAATAAACTCTTCCTACTACTCTGGTCTTTATGGACTTCTCTTCTGCACTAAGTAACCATGGTCCGAAGATCGCAGTTGCTGGTATTAACTCGCTTAACTCCCTGCGATAGAGTAAGATGCTGCAATACGGCAAAAGTTTAGCCTGAGAACGGTAAGTAGCACCATGTGACATAAAGGCATGACAGAATTCGCGATATTACTCAATAACGCCTCGTCAACCACAGACTGATGGATAGAGTTGAGTGGGCGAAAACCAAGGAAACCCCTAATGGGCTAATATCACCATTATCAATTATACTACCAGCATCACTGACATTGCCCTATTCCTGTTGCACTAGTTAAGACCGTCATACTATACCTACCTGATGCTGTATCTTCGTAGAGCTGTCCCTTAGGATAATATTTGAAGTGTGCTCTCACCTAGCGGCATTATTCTTTTCTACAGTCAGTTAACTAGAAATAACACTGTTACTACCAGTACCTAGCGGTAAAAGCAGGAGTCGTAGCAGTAACGATTTGACACTCATTAAAAAATAACCTTATCTCAGCTGATGTGCTCCTATTCTGCACCTACTATACTAAATTAATAAAAATAGGATGGGTCAACTTAATTAAAAATAGGATGCATGTCATAATTCTGAACAAGATAGGATTCTATTGCTGGTCTATCTTTATCAAGCATTCATATATCATACAAAAGAAGGCCAGAGAAACATTCCGAAGGAAATTAGTCAGGTCAATTTGTAATAAGCCTACCGAGGATATCTTCCCTCGAAACCCTGATGAATTCATCATGAATATTTCGGATATTAAACTCAACAAGTTGCAAACCGAGGCCCTATCATTAGGACTCGACTTTTGTTTACCTTACCAAAGAATTAACCCAGTAGAAGTTGAGGCACAATTTGAGGACTTGTACTCTCAACTGACTGACTTAAAACCTAGATCCAATGATGACTTAGGTTGGATGAAAGCAAGATTCGCGGACATCGCACACCAATACCGTAGAGCTCCAATAACACAACGCTCTCCCATAACTAAAGAACATACAATTGCTTTATCCGCATTAAAAATGCACAAGGAAATAGTTATTTCCAAACCTGACAAAGGTCATGGTGTGGTTATCCTCAATCGCAATGATTACGTTAAGAAAATGGAAGCCATTTTAAAAGGTTCCAGTAAATTTCGTCTAGAAGCAGAAGGTAAAGATGAAACCAAGGCATTGGAAGACTCTGCCTGGAAAATGATCAAGCTTCTGTTGGATAATAATCTAATGGATTCCAAAACAGCTCTGTCCCTAAAACCCAGGGGTTCATATATACCACGACTATATGGTTTACCAAAAACACATAAAAAGGATATTCCTTTACGGCCAATTCTATCCATGTCAAACTCACCATTTCATAGACTAGCACAATGGCTTGTGAAGGAAATAGAACCGATTCGCAAAAGGTTTTCTTCTTACACATTAAAAGATAGTTTCCATTTTGTGGACGAAATAAGATACCAAAATATTTCCGACAAGCACATGATATCCTTGGACGTTGAGTCATTATTTACCAACGTTCCCTTGGAAGAAACTATTGATATCATTTGCACTTATTCTTCGGATACCCGTCTGGTCCCTGAAATATTACGAAACTTACTACAATTATGCACAAAGAATGTCCAATTTCTATTCAATGGACAATTATACCGACAAATTGACGGAGTCGCGATGGGAAGCCCACTAGGACCTACCTTTGCTGACATATTTATGGGCCATTTAGAAGACAAAGTATCTGCCAAATTGAACAATAACACACTATACAGAAGATATGTAGATGATATATTTGCGATTGTGGACAATCCAAGGGAATCCGAAGGATTATTGTCTACAATGAACAGTCTGCATCCTAAGATAAAATTTACCATGGAACAGGAACAAGATAACCATCTTTCCTTTCTCGACGTTAACTTATCCAGACAGAAAGATGGTTCAATTACACGGACGGTCTTCCATAAAAACACCTGGAAAGGACAGTATTTACATTATCTGAGTTTTGTTCCCATTCAATGGAAACGTAACTTGGTATATACTCTTTTCCAGAGGACCAGAATGATCTGTTCTACGGATACATTGGATAATGAAGTAACCAACCTTAAACGCACACTTATGAAGCGAGGATATCCAAGTCAATTTATAGACAAATACAATAAACCTCTAAGACCTAAATTGACTCAACAATTAGCACCAAAAAAGCCCGTCTTCATTTCCTTACCATTTAAGGGCGACAACATACTAAACACCATCAAAAGACGCCTTCGTAATGCCATTGAAAGGACGTACTATTCTGCTGATCTGATAATTTGCAATCTGACAAAGCCTTTACCAGTTCCTCATGCGAAGGATGCCATGCCGATGCACGCCACTTCAAACTGCATTTATGAATTTACATGTACTTGCGGATGCAAGTACATAGGGCGAACGCAGAGGCAATTGGCCACCAGAGCTAAGGAACATTTACCTAGCTGGCTAATGAAACAGGAAAACGGAATTCCCCGATCCTCAATTACTGAACATCTGTTAGACTCGGGCCATTCTGTTGACCCCAAAACGTCCTTCCGAGTACTTGTTCGAGCACGAACAACTCGCACTTTACGCTATCTGGAGGCAGCCTACATACGGCGGGTCCAACCCGACTTATGTAAACAGTTGGAGCATGTAGTGAACCTAACTTTGACTTGGTAACATTGGCTCCCTGTTTATACAGTTTTCCTCCTAAGTTGTTTCTTCAGGTGTTTTTTCCTTGTTATTTTTGCTGACCATAGCTTTTGAACTTCTCATGTTATTGATTAGCCACTTGGCCATTCCTTATGACCTTGTGTTGATATCGATTTTTCTGTACGAATTCATTGTGTATCTTCTCTTTTGTGATTCACGTTAAGTAATGAGAGGCGGCAACTGACGAGCTCTCTCGAAATGATATGGATCCAATAAATCATTTTGCTGCTATTGCCATATTTAAATGAACTATCTATACTCTAACAGGAAGTTACTAAACTTCCATGACTAGCTGACTGCTGGAGAAGTTTGCTTCCTACTAGACAGATGATGCTCTGTGATTTCTGAGCTAAAACTTGAACCAGATATTGTATATGCTGCAGAAGCCTGAAATAAGTCGGCGCGAAGCGGTGAGACCGAATTAAAAAATTTATCTGGCCTATTTACCTACTATAGGTAGCTCACTGTTTACTATATCCGCACAGGTGCACGTAAATCAAGCTAAACCTTAATTGAGTAGAAACAGGGCTCCCATTTAATGGACTTTCTCTAATGAAATTGCGTTAAAATTAACATTATTACTATAACATGTTACATCCAACAGCAGTCCATATTCCTCGTAGTCGGAAATCCAATTTGACATGAATCTCAGCGCTGACTGAAATCAGCATCCACTCTGACTTATGCATGCAACAGGTATAGTTCAGTACTACAAGCGCTCCGCTCAATTGCCTGTTAATACCAGCAAAGGAAGACGATACCCTGCGATTATGCTTAGTCTATCGTAAACTAGACTTTATAGAAAGCCTGCAGAGAGCCTATATACGGCAAAAGTCGCTATGAAATTAATAAAGGTATGATAGAACTTAGACCTTCCAATATCTTCTTTTAGATTAGACTGCACACTAGATAAAATATCATACATGTACTTCCAGGCCAC